>JAJEKB010001475.1:0-31884 GCA_022393335.1 Macrotrachela quadricornifera | reverse complement strand
ATTTTTAAATTTTACTCTTAATATATAGACCCTTCGTTTAGCTCCTGCGGGTATTGCAACGACACGAATGGCTCTACACGACACAGTAGTTGATAATGTTCCTATTCGTCGTGGTCAAACTATATTTATTGGTCTGAGTAAAATAAATACCGATGGACGTTATTGGCTTTATGATGATCCAACTAAATTTGTGCCTGAACGATTTTTACATGAAGATAAAGATCATCATCCATATGCTATGTTACCATTTGGTGGTGGACATCGAGTATGTATTGGACAAGATCTGGCAAGATTAGAACTCAAATTAATTATTGTTCGATTGATGCAACGTGGTGTAACATTTGAAGATACACCAGAGAATACAGGTGGCTATGAAGAACGATTGGCATGTTTTCCAAAAAAGATGGTTGTGCGTGTACGCATTGATCGGCATTGACAGAAGTCTATAAAACTATGCGATTTAGCTTTTAGTTTTAATTGAAATATAATAAAAAATAAAGACATGGATCAAGAGTATAGAGTTGAAGAATGAAGTGGAAAGATCTCACTAACGATCAGATGTCATAAGATTCATACCGTATGATGTTGTGAAATCGTACAAACATCTCTCCAGGACGATGATTCCTAAAGCAATATATTGTTATTGCATAAATATAATAAATTTTAATTTTTGAAATAGCAAAGTTGATAGTTCAGATCGAGATCTGCAACTCTAGAACACTTTCAGATATATATATATATCTTCTACAACTTAAGAGTTATATCAATGTTATTGTCAGTCCCAATCTGATTTTGTGGAACTCGGAATCATGATCAATGCAAATAATGAGTGTAAGTTTTAGGGTTCCTCATTCGCTCCTTACAGACAGGTCATATTACAAATGATCGTCATTGGATACGATCAGGCAAGATATATAGATGATTGTTTGGTTTTGTTTCTCTCCATTACAGACAAACCATTGTTACAAAAAATTGTTGTTGAATACCAATAGGTATGATATAAAAAATTATCGTTATGTTTATTCAGCTGCGCTAATTTTCATTTATCATACTATTGTTATGTTACTTGTATTTTATTTTATTACAATGCACAGTAATGAATAATACAAATAAACAGATGTATTAATGAAGAAGAAGGAACAAAGATTATTATTAATATTAATTTATTATTAACTTATATGATTAGAAAAGTTTTGTTGATGCGTCAAAAGCAGTTTGGAAAGCAAAATAGAAAGCATGTACGTTAATGTTGAGAACGCAAGTGGCAGGAAAATATAGCGACGATCACAGCGTAAAGTACGAAAATAAAAACGAAAATCGAGAGACCCGCATCGATTAAATAATGTTCATAATGAACAGTTGTAGTAATGTTGTGAAAAGATTAATTTTATTTGTTAGATTTATGAAACATATTTTCCTTTTAAATTTTGTTTCATATTATAGACACATTTTTTTATAAAAGTTATGTTCGGCGCTGTTCGAAATATGTGAGTTCCATATATTAACCCCAAAATGGCTGGACTGACAAGCCATTTTTTGACAAGAGAAGAATACTTTATAGATATACGTTGAGAAATGTCTGAAAGACGCTCTAATGAAATTTAAGATAGGTACTCGAAAAATACTATTGAAATTTGATTTGAATTGTGGCATAACATGAAATGAAATTTCAAAAAATACGAACGGAAATGCTAGTATACCATTCAGAAGATTGCAGAGAGATGCGAAAAATCTTATTGATAATCTAGAGTAGCCTCGTGAGGTTCTGAAGCACTTCGAATTCCTGGCAGTTCCAGTGAGATATGTTATCATTTTCGACCAGTTTCAAGAGGATACGATTATGTTTGCATACAGATTCGATCGGAATTTTGTACATCCGTTTGATTTCTAGCGATGGAAATCTTTTGAATGACGACAGTTCCGGTACTGGTAAAATCCGGCAGGAATACTGCATCCGACTTCCACGTATGTTTCCGATCAGTTCTATTTAATCCAGCTTGGAAACGGCGAAAAATGATCAGAACTAACCTAATTTCCTCGACGTTCCGTCCGAATTCATGTGATGGAAACAACGACATGGATTCTTTATTCTGAAGTTCCTACGCTTTACCACGCTTGAGCTTCTTTCGAAGAACTTCTTTTCCTGATGCAACAGAATTATTTCTCAGTATTCCAACGAGGTATGTATCATGTTCTAACAAATGTGTCACAAGGAAAATACTGATAAAGAACTTGTCAGCTTGTACGATTCGATAATATTTCAAGAGACCGTCCAATAAATTCTTCGCGACTATATATACATGTCTAAGTTCTGTCAGTCAACCTTGTTCATCGTCAGTATAGATCACATAATTCTCTATGTATCCATTAGTAGCCGATAGCTTGTATATCTTTATCCCATATTTATGCGTTTTTCCAGTTATACATTGTTTGAACAAAAGCTAATCTCATATGTTTGCAAGTATCGCTTCGTGTATCGATTTATTTCTCGAATCATACGGTTGACAGTTTCGTTCGTGATGAAATATTGATAGTAGTCGCTGGAAAGAATTGTATTATCTCGTGATGTAAAAGTTACTTCTTGAACGAACCTATGCTTCTTGAGAAATTCGACATCAGGTTCTGACTCTACTTCATTTCAGAACTGCGAATCTACTTCGTCATTAAGAATTTCTTTGTCAAAATTTCCCAATTCAAGACGTATTCTAATAAAATCATCATCCAAAGAGCTTACGTCACTAAGTAAGCTAGTGCTTTCTTCTGTTTCAAAGATTCCAAACAACATGTGAATAATTTCAAATCTTAGCTTGGTTTTTACAGAAACCGACATAGAGACAGGAATATGCAAGAAAAATCTAGAAATTTTTTGTTCTTTTATCTCCCACATACTATTTAAAACATGAAAGAGAATGAAAAAGCAACTTCAGCGACTATTTTATTGTTCGCATGAAGTGGCTAATTATGTAAAAGACACAAAGAAGAGAACGGTAAATAACCGATAGATAATAATGAAAAGATCACTAAGTGCATTTATCAGATGTTAGCTCTCCATGAAAATAACAATCTCCAAGAAATTTTCGAAAAAAACTGAATTGCGTTGAATGTATTAAATAATTTTGAAAAAAAATATTTGATGAATAGAAAAAACAATATAATTAATCAATATCTAAATATTTCCTATCACATGAATTAATTGAAATAATTGATGATTAAAAATCATTTTTTCATTTATTTCTGTATAGTAATCAATTTACAAAAGATCTGATCATTTTTTACTTCTGGTATTTTTTCTTTACAATATTATTTCTCAATAATAAATTCACTCTTTAATAGCATTTTCGATCCATCCTTTACATTGACAATCTTAAGTAGATAAACTCTATACCACTATTGAATGTAAACAACATTCTTATCTCTTTATATAACATGTTGAATATGTCTAGCAAATCAAGGACAAAATAATAATATATAATTAATAGAAAAACACTTTCTGTTTGTGCATATTTTCATTTTATAATTAAAGTATAAATCGAATAATTTTTTTAAATTAATTTATTAGGAAAAAGAAACCACGACAATTAATTACAGGTACACAAAAAAAAGAAGATCAAATTCGTGTCATCTGTATATTACAAGAGATCAAAAAAAAAATTGAATCGTGCAATCTACGAAAAAAAAAACTGAATGAGAATATTGAAGGTTATCTGTGTCAATAGCCGAAAAGAATCTCTACATATATATATATATGAATAAAGGAGTATAGAATTAAACCCTGAAAAAAAGAACAACATCAATGACAACATATAAATGTTCGTGGAAAACGAAAACGAATTTAACATTTTGGTGTTTGACTTTCAAAAAATTTATATGTTGGATTTTCATAACCATTCATTTGTAATGCATGTAAAGCTTTTTCTTCTGGTGTATATGAATCAACTTCTGTAAAAACATAATTTTTTTCATATTTATTTTTATATGATCGATTTTGTTTAATAAAACGAAAGATTAATATACCAATAATTAAACATAAAATAAGTAAACATCCGAATATATATGGAAGATAAGTAATTAATATATTCTGTGGTATACGTTTAACTGGTATTAATGGTCGAATATCATTCTAGGAAAAAAAAAGAAGTAAAAATAAATATTTATTTTAATTTTTTTTTTTATTTTACCTCATTAATAAATGCTTGTTGATTTTGATCATCAATTTTAACATCAAATGTTGGTTCTGTATCATCATTATTTATATCCCAATCACTATCACCAGCTTCAACTTGATCATAATTAATTATATCAGTTTCAGCGGTTGTTGTTGTACTAGTAGATTTTTTATTTGATTCATCATCATCTTCATCATATTCATCATTTGTAGCATAATCATACTCATTATTACTATCATATGAATTTGTTGTTGAAGCAGAAAATGGATAAATTTTATTTTCATCACGACCTAATGGTAACAGACGAATTTTTTTTGTTGTTGTTGTAGTTGTAGTTGTTGTTGTTGTTGTTGAACTAGCTGCATAATCAATTAATAATTTT
Source organism: Macrotrachela quadricornifera (assembly GCA_022393335.1). NCBI lineage: Eukaryota > Metazoa > Rotifera > Eurotatoria > Philodinida > Philodinidae > Macrotrachela > Macrotrachela quadricornifera. Next base: position 27,336 of record JAJEKB010001475.1, on the reverse strand, counting down.
TCAGCTGCTTGATTAACTTCATCATATTCAGAGAAGAGAGCGTCTATAAAAAAAATAAATAAAAATAAAAGTTTTTTCAAATACTTAGAAAAAACAAGTTATTTTTTTCTTACCAAGTCGAGGCTGAATTTTTGATTGCAGATTTGAATGTCGTCGAAGTTGATTTAATGCATCATTGACACGATCAACTATTAAACGTAATCGTTCATGTATTGTTACTCGTTTACGTTCAGCTTGTTCTGGATCAACAGCACGTAAACGTTCATAACGATTAACAAGGTGTATACGATCACGTAATAAGGTTTGAAGATAATTGTATAAGGCTTCTTGAACATTTTCCGTCTATAATTTTTAAAAAATTCTTAGAATTGAATCAATATTAATGAAATTTATAGAAATATTATTTAAAAAAGACAGCATTTTATCACTGATTACTATGTAGAAAGAAGGAAGAATATATATGTATATATATAGTTTTATTTATTTTGAACAGAGTGTAGAAGAAGGCAATTAGACAAGTATCGTATTTTCAAGTATATACTTCACAAAGGATGTTCAGTTCAACAATCACGTTCGTTTTTTTCTTTCTTCCGTTCATTCACATTGGTTCATTTACACACTTAATAAGAAGCCTCTTCTACTCTCAAGTATAAGCACACACTACTACTACTAATAATCGATCTGTTTTATACACATATGTTTCTTTCTTTCATTCGCTTGTCAAATATATACACACACTCATAAGACAGATACGATCGACCTTTTTTTTGTCCTTCTAATAGATAAGCAAAACTGTTGATCAGTATATAAAAAGGATGATGTAACAATCAACAGTTAATATATTATATGTATATACACGTTTTTCTTTTGTTCTGTTATATATATACCTTAAGTGGTTTTTCATTCCATGCATTAATTAATTTTTTATTTGCATCAATTTTAGCAGTATTAAGAGCTGTATCTAAATGTATTTCATGTAATTCATTAATACGTGTTCGTTCTCGACTAGCTGATTTTTTTAATAATTCATATTCTCGTCGAAATTCAAGTTCACTTTTTTCATATTGTTGTTGTGCTGCACTAGCATTACGATTAGCTAATAATTGGATTGCATTTTGACGTATTTGCCAACGAGATTTTAACTAAAATAAAAATTTAATAATAAATAATTATAATTTATAAATATACTTGATCAATTTGTTCTTTAAATTTTCGTTTAAAATTTTCTTTATCTTTTTCAAATCGTATATGTTCTTCAGATTTTGGTACAGATGATGGTTGATAATCATTTGTATCTTCATCATCTATATGAAATATTAAACAATATATTAATTAAAAAAAAAAAGTAAAGAATAAAATTATATTAATTACCAGCAAAATATGCTGAATCTGTATTCCATCGACGATAATCTCCCATCCAATTAGGTTCACCTAAATAAAAATTTTAAATTATAAAATAAATTTAACATTAATTTTTACGTAATGCAAGTGTCATAGCTATAATTCGTCGACGAGATGATTGTGGTGATTCTTGAATAGGATCATCTTCTTTTAAATTATTATCATCTTGTTCATCAATACTTGTTTCATAATCATTATCATTTTGTTTTTTTGATGGACAACAAACAAATTCAATTCCACGAAATAATGATAAATCACACCAATCAAGTGTCATTATTGAATTATTTAAATTCATACTTTTATTAATACATTCAATTGATGCTAATCGTTGCCATTTTTCAGCAGATAAACATTCTCCTGTACCAATAATACTATTAAATGAACAATCAGCTGTTGGTAATTTAATTTCTTCACGTTTTGAATTCATATATAAACAACGAAATGGTTGAACAACTTCTTCTGTACCACTTGATTGTTTACATCGATGAATATTATCACCATTTTTATTTATTGGTGAAATTAATTCACACCAATCATCAAAACGTAAAACAGTATCTAATCGAACAATATTACCAATATGAAGTGATGGATATGCCTAGGAATATAATAAATAATTTTCAATATTATTTTTATTTTATTTTCTTACTTGTTGACAAAATTTAAGAATACTTTTTTCATCATTTACACATGGACTAATTAGATGTTCAATCCAAACTTGTTTATCAATATCATAATACAAATTAGCTTTACGACTATCGCAACCTAAAACCGCTATTTGAGGATAATTATTAATCATAGGAGTTTTGAGTATAACTGCATTAGTCTATAAACACAAAAAAGAAAAAGAAAATCATTTTTATTAAATAACATGTCTTTTTTTTTAATTTATACATACCAAATAGATAATCGATAAAACGAAAATAAGGTGCAGTAAAGACTGCATCCTGAATTTAGAATAATACAAATCTTGTTTATACTAAACAAAAAGTTCAGGTCACGTAATAAACATTTAATATATCATTATGGCCATTAGCCATGAACATAGCCTTCAATATGAAAAAATTTAATAAAAAATTTCAAATATAATAAATATAGAAAAATTAACATTAAATATTTATTTTAAATATATTTTTATTTAATTTATAAAGATTTTCATGGATGACATCTATTGTTAATTAATATTATTTTCATTGGTTAAAATAAAAACAAATTGAAGAATATTTCTAAAAATTTTGGTCTTATACTATTTCGAAATGTAATCGATTTTATTAGTTTAGATATAGAGATTCTAAGTAAAATTGAGATGATATTACTTAAATATGAGATAAATTACTTTCAAGTATTGTCACATTTATTGACAGTATTTAATTATTGAAAGATATTATAAAAATCTTCTTATGTCATTTTATATATGATAGGTTGTACCAATATAATATTCAATTAAATATTCTGAGAACTATCAGAATATTTCGAAAAATTTTAATTTAATATTTTCATTCTAGATAATATTTAATAATATGCGTCCATTAACCGACGAAGAAACAAAAATTTTATTTGAAAAATTATCAAAATAGTAAGTGATATATAGTGTTTTACAAAAAAAAAACGATGTTATAATTAAAAAATATAGTATTGGTGATAATGTTCGTATGTTATTGGAACGTCCTGATGGTCTTTATACATTTCGTTTACATCGTGAACGTGTTTATTATTGCAGGTTTTATTTAAATAAATATAAAGATTTTTTTTCTTCTTCTAATCTATCTTAATTATTATTTTAGTGAAGCAATTATAAAATATGCAAGTAATTTTCCTCGAAAAGAATTACTTAGTTTTGGTACTTGTTTTGGTCGTTTTACTAAAACACGTAAATTTCGTTTACATATAACAGCACTTGATTTTATTGCTCCATATGCTAAAGTAAAAAAAAAGAATTTTTTTTTTCAAAAAATTTATTTATTTAAATAATTAGTATAAAGTTTGGCTTAAACCAAATGCTGAACAACAATTTCTTTATGGACATAATGTTGTTAAATCAGGTTTAGGACGTATTACAGAAAATACACCTAAATATAATGGTGTCATTGTGCATACAATGAATGATGTTCCATTAGTAAATATAAATTTTTGATTGATATTATCTATGATTTTTTGTATATAGGGATTTGGTGTAGCAGCTAAATCAACAATTGAATGTCGAGCAGCTGATCCAATGGCATTAGTTGTTTTTCATCAAGCTGATGTTGGTGAATTTCTTCGAAATGAAGATGCATTAACATAAAAGTTTACTGTTTTTTTTATGTTTTTGTTATTGAGAAAATAAACATTAATGAAAACAAACAAACAAATCATCAATTGTTGTTGTTTTTGATTTCTCTTGTAGATTTTATTAGATTAACAATAAATGGCAGGTACTAAACTTTTTCATATATCATGATATCATGATTTTTTTACGTAAGTAGAGAATATTCATGAAGTTAAAATTTTTTCAATCATATCGATCTAGCAAGAATAAGTTCTAAAAGTTGCTGTTAGTAGTTTGTGTTATATGTCGGGTTTATGGATTAGGTGAAAATAGAACCGATTCGAATATTGTTTTTATTTTGTTTGCAAGAAGGCATACAGTATGTTGGTAAGAAATTGTTTGGGATGAGAAATTAGTTGAAAGTACATTAATACTATGCGAAAAATACAATTATATTGAAGACAACTTGTAAAAAAGAAACAGAATAATTGGATGTAGAGTTTTAACTCCATGAATTATCACTTATAAATAATTATAGTAACAATAGGTAAAAAAATATATTTGATTACAATAGAAATCGATTGCCAACAGATATATTAACATGTTTCCGTGTTTTTACATATTTACTTCGCATCAGCAAAATTCACAAAATAGGCATTTTTTAGAATAGCAAATGTAAGTTTTGTTGAGACAAAATCAGTAATAATCAAAGGATGACTACAAATAATTGTAGATAATAATTTTGTGAAATACATCTTTATAGATAATTCTATCGGCTTATGAGCTAGAAGATCGATTATTTCCTCATATTTATACATCGTATTATCTATGTATAATAGGACATTTCATGATTTAAGTTTTTGGATTGCTTCAGTTTAATATAAGATTAAATACCAAATGATGTATCGACGACAGTTCAGTTGCTTCAGTTTGATTTACAATCTCTTGAGCAAAAAATTGATTGAAGACAAATTTGAATTCAATGAATAAGGTAATTAAACCTGTATTTAATGCAATTCATTATCCAACTTAGTCGGTAATCGATAAATTTCTGATAGATTTTCAGCATTTGAAATTTACTGATAATACTCTATAAGAAATATTTTCTCATACAATTTTAAAAAACATGTAAACATTGGGATGCAATAGGCCTCGTTTATGTCTACCATAAATGTTTTAATATTGGATAATAGTATCATTTTTACTATAAATGATATTGAGCACAATTATTACAATTTAGACTTTAGGGATTACGCTAAACATATGTAAAGCAGATTAGATCATTTTTATTTGGGTCATAAGTAATAATGTGATTGTCATATACTTGATAATTATAATGTCATTATACTCGAGTTACCAGTTGAATATGGCTCAACTGTATATGCAATATTATTATTATTATTATATGAGTATAAACGATCATGTTTCGTATGATAAAAACTTAACAAGACTTTTGTATAAAGGACATTTACATCTTATCTATAGACGTGCTGTATGTAGTATTGATAAATAATATTGTTTGAATTAATTGTTAAACATCTTGCGAATCAATTAAATTCATACATAAAATGTTAAAACTATGCGCTTGTACTTCCATAAAATAAATAATACATTTTATTATTTTCTGTTTATTTTTGCATATCATCTATATGTTAGATTCAAATTACACTATTTATTTATCTTGATAATCATAGTTACTTTTTTCCTTGAATATTTATTCGCATCTTGCAGTGTACAACGACACGGTTGGAGTAATTTTCTTGATGATTCATAACGAGAATGAATTGATGAGTTATCGAAACTTTTCTAAATTGGTAGGACTATTAAAATACGACGAGATTTTTGTCATTGTATAAACGGAAAGCCTGTTCACGAATATTACCGTAGATTCAATCATTAGAATATGTGTTTTCAGCAGCATTTCTTTGAATAATATTCATATTACTCAATACATTAATACACATTGAATGTGTAACCGCTCATCTGTATAAAATATATCATTCTCTATGCAAACTACATGAAGGACAGAGCAAGACTGTTTTCTGTCATGTAGAATGATGAATAATGAGTTAATTATTTCTCTGTTGCTTGTATGACATAAATATTTTTATTTTTACTTATGTGTAGTTTAGTTTACTTCGTCCAAATTTTAATAGGAAACTTAATTTTAAATGTTTATCTAATAAACTGTTCCTTTAGTTTTAATTAATTACTGTAGTTTTGTTTTATTCATAAAGATTAATGTTTTATTTGATTATTAGTTTTCAGTCATATCTTGATAAATGTTGCCAACAAGTTGGTGCACGATGTTTACTTATATTGTGTTAGGTTTACTCGATTTGTCTTTTGAATTAATTAGCTAATGGTTTTATTCATTAAAGTTTATGTAATATGGAATGAAAAGATAAGAATGAACGGCATTATTCAGTTTTTCAGAAATCATTTCATGAACAGACTAAAACTGGTTATTAATGGATACATTATTTATCTTTCTTATTCTATGATATTTATATTTTATTAAGATTATACCACGAAATATTCAACTGATAATCGTATTCTTATCGAACTTGAAGAATATGATCAATCTACAACATTTTTTTACAGTAGTGCTGAAGATGTTAAATTTTTATAAAATAATAAACTATTTCATTTATATTTGGTGCAATAAATATTAATTTCTATTATATATGTTTTCATATTTTTCAGATGGTTGACGAAGTAACAAAAAAGACTTTATCGAATATTCCATTATTAAAAACTAAAGCTAGTCCACGTGATGGTGAACAATGGCGACAACGACTTAAAGAAGAACTTCAAGCATTAATACAGGTAAATATTTATTTAAATATTTAATTAAATAATAATAAATATATACTATTTTTAGTATGTTAAAAATAATAAAGATGCTGATAATGATTGGTTTCGTCTTGAATCAAATCAAGAAGGAACTCGTTGGTGGGGAAAAGCATGGACAATTCAAGATATGTTACGTTATGAATTTGATATTGAATTTGATGTAAATTAACAAACGAAGATGGTCGATAAGTGATGAAATCGGATTCCTCGACAGATTCAATTTCTTTTATGTAAACTTGTCATATAGAGTGCTTAAAATCGTTTACTGATAGAATTAAATCAATTGTAGTTCTCTGGGCTGTACTCACGTTGTCTAAAATAGTCAAAGATTCTCATATATACATGATGCCCAACTAGAGAAGGTAAACAGCAGTTTTTATCTATTAATTTAACGTTGATCAGACCGACTTTCATTTGGTGTGAGAGCAATTGACCGGCAGTGCTACACAATAATATAAAAACATCTAAGAAAACTACTCCTTGATATCACTTGACATACAGCATATTGCTCTTACCTATGTCTTTATGATGAGTATAGCCTACTGAAATCGTGTATCAAAGGGTATAAAAATATCAATGAAAAATATACTGGCTACCTAAGTAAATTCAATGAATACTAGTCCTAACACATGATTTTGATCATTTATGGGATATATTTGATAGCTTCTGATTACAAAAAAGTAGAATTTGGATAAAAACGAAAAACCGGTTAGATATGTAATATTTTCAAACACTTTCTTCGACTTTTTTTTCGTCGAAAAAATTACCTTCGGTTTCCTCTCAGAGGTGGACTAAAAAATGGATTTCGTTAAAACAGCGTTTTGTTTGTATGATTATTTACTATTCTTAGCTCATTCCTGAGAGAAACCAGGGAAGATTTTTTCGACAAAAAAAAAGTCGAAGAAAGTGTTTGAAAATATTACATATCTAACCAGTTTTTCGTTTTTATCCAAATTCTACTTTTTATAACCAAAAGCTATCAAATATATCCCATAAATGATCAAAATCACGTGTTAGGACTAGTATTCATTGAATTTATTTAGGTGGCCAGTATTTTTTTTCATTGATATTTTTATACCCTTTGATGCACGATTTCAGTAGGCTATACTCGTCATAAAGACATAGGTAAGAGCAATATGCTGTATGTCAAGTGATATCAAGGAGTAGTTTTCTTAGATGTTTTAATATTATTTTGTAGCACTGCCGGTCAATTGCTCTCACACCAAATGAAAGTCGGTCTGATCAACGTTAAATTAATAGATAAAAATTGCTGTTTACCTTCTCTAGTTGGGCATTGTGTGTATATGAGAGTCCTTAACTATTTCAGACGGCCTAGGTACAGGCTAGACAACTGCAATTGATTTAATTCTATCAGTATACGAATTTAAGGACTCTATATGACAAGTTTACATAAAAGAAATTGAATCTGTCGAGATGGCCGATTTCATCGTTTATCAATCCTCCTCCTTTTCTTTTTGTTTTTTTTATATTCATTTTTTTCTTATAGATACCTGTTACATATCCAATGACAGCACCTGAAATTGCAATACCAGATCTTGATGGAAAAACAGCGAAAATGTATCGGTAAGTATCATAAATCAATATAATCATTTCGAAATTATTTCGTCATTTTTTTTTAGTGGAGGAAAAATTTGTATGACTGATCATTTTCAACCATTATGGGCTCGAAATGTACCTCGTTTTGGTATTGCTCATGCTCTAGCTCTTGGTGTAAATATAGTGTATAATTAAATGGATAAATATTGATTTTCTTTTCTTTTATTTGACATAGCTTGGTCCGTGGTTGGCTGTTGAAATACCTGATTTAATTGCACGTGGTGTTGTCGTACATAAAGAACGAGCTACAACTAATAATGATAGTGCAACATCGACGAAATAAAAAAAAAAAGAAATCTTTTTATTATCGAAATAAAAGTCATTATTTAAAAAAATATATAAATCAAGATATTTTATCTCGAATGAATATTTAAAGCAAAAATAATAATAAAAAGATACATGTTTTATTTTTCTTTTTATTTTAGATGATTAATGTTAATTATGTTAAAAAATGTAAGTTAAATAAATGATATTAAAAAAAAAAAAAAAACTAAATTTATTAAATTTTATTCACAGCACGACAAATTAATTTTAATCGTTCATTATCTATCTTTGTTCAATTTTTGATTATAAAATATCAAAGACGACGTGGTCTCATTATTTTCTTGTTTATTATAACTATTTATTTTCTATATATTAATTATGATAAATTAAAAAACAGTAAATATCAACATATTGAATCTCTTCCAACACATATTTTTGATATACATACATCTAATTATATTCCTATTACAGAAGTCAAAAATAAATTTTCTCATCTTATACTTCTTTATACTGATCTATTTAGTAATTTTTATTGGCATCAAGAATCATTTTTTAATACAACAACAATTATTTCATGTTCATCAAAATATCAATGTCAATTTACACGTAATAGACGTAAATTATCTCAGGCATCATTAGTTGCATTTCATTTATATGATATAAATAGATATGAACTTCCAGAAAGACTATCACCAAAAACTGATAATCAAACTTGGATATTTATTACGGGTGAAAGTCCAATAAATTTTTATTATCAAAATCCATCATTTTATCCATATATATTAGATAATTATTTTGATCAATCAATATCATATAAATATGAATCACCATTTACAATATTTTCACCAATAATAAAATCTCGAGAATTAATTAAAGATAAATTAAATTTATCTTTATTAAGTTCTAATGAACAACAACTTAATATAAATAGTTTAAAATATAAAAAAAAACCAATTGTATGGATTGTATCAAATTGTATAACATTTTCTCAACGAGAAAATTATGTTAAAGAATTAAGTAAATTTATTCATATTGATATTTATGGTATATGTGGTATACCATGTTCAAATGAAAATAATCGTCAATGTAATATTAATCTTAATGAATATTATTTTTATTTATCATTTGAAAATTCTCGTTGTAATTCTTATATAACAGAAAAATTTTGGAATATTATTATAGATAAAAATCATCGTCTTGTACCTATTGTTATGGGTGCAAAAGAAAATGATTATAAACAAATAGCACCTAAACAATCATTTATTCATGTTGATAAATATCAAACACCTAAACATCTTGCTGTATATCTTAATTATCTTATACATAATCAAAATGAATATCTTACATATCTTCAATGGAGAGAAAATACTGATATTGAATATATATCACATGGAAGATGGATGAATTTTTTATGTCCTCTTTGTCAAATGGCATATGAAACATCTTTATTTCCATCTACTCGATTAAATTTTTCATCATGGTATAATACAAAAACTGAATGTCATCATGATGATGTACAAATGTTTACACAATGTAAACAAGCAAATTTAAAAACATGGATGAACAACATATATAATATTAAATGTCCATAGATAAAACATTTTCCTTTTTTTTCTCATTTGATTTTAATTATTCTATGCATTATTATGTTTTTTCATCTTTTTTTTTTTTGTAAAAAAAAAGTTGAATATGTAAAAAGGATATAACTGACCACAAAAGATCTTCTGCAATTATTTTTTTTTTCTGAAATAAAGAGAATCAGATATAAAGATTAATATAGTTTGTCATAGGATCATAATATTTAATTTTTAGTTGATAATGTATTTACTGATATTGATTTTAAATCAGGAGAAATAAAATGATGTTTAGCATCAGCTGAAAACATAAGTGTTGGTGAATAATATTGTTTCCATAACGAAGAATCTAATAAATAATGATTTTGTTCGATAAATTCATTAGAATTTAAATTAGATGATTTATATTCTTGTGTTGCATTCCATATGATTATTGCCCATAATTGTGTCATTGTTTCATGAAATCCAACGGTAAGTTTCGATGCATGAAGACCATTAAATTTTTGTATACCTTGTCGAATTTTTAATAGAGCTTCTTCAAAATTATTTGATGATTTACAAACTAAATAAGCCATACGAATATGAGCGGCATGTGTCCATTGTTCAAATGGTAAAATTCCAGTTTGAAAATCGTTTAAAAATTGTGCATCAGCATCCATTAATTTAATATTACTAGAAAAAGAAAAAAAAACAATATATTCATTATCTATAAATCATTATTATTGATATTATATACATGAACAACTTATAAATCAATTGTTATAATATCCTAAAATGTATTATCATTGATTTATTAAATAATTTGTAATAGATGGCAGAACTTTGCAATTCATATAACATTCAATGACATCAAGAAAAATTAAACTTCCTTAAAGATTTACGAATTCATAAACTGAAAACATTCATAAAAAAAAGGAATTTAACTAAAAATTTACTCGTGTCATTTAATGTTATTATTTTGTAATATATAATATAAAAAACAAACTTTTTTTGTTCTTTGATTAAAATATCATTCTTATAACAAAAGGTTAGTATGACATTTTTGATCTTCAAAACAAACACTAATCTCTTATTATTATTATCATCTTTGTTTTTCTTTATTGAACTTTATTTTATTCAAAAAAATAACTATCATAAAGCGTTCCTATAGTGGATACCCTTCGGACTTTTCGAAATTGGAGACATAAATATGTGAAGTTGAAACAAATGAAAGGCTACAAAAAGAGACAGCTTTTTCATTACTTCTGATATTTCAGACAAGTAACATTGTTTTCTTTCTCCTTTATTTTCAAATGGTCTCTTCAATTGTGTAGAATAATATCAAAAAAATGAAATCATTCTTTCGAATACACTCACTTTGTTTTTTCTATTGACCTAGTACAACAACGTGATATTATCAACTAAAGAAGATAACTTCTCTTTAAACGTAGAGAAAATAAAAATAAATAATTGAATTAAAGACAAACATGATAACAAAAGATTTATTTTATTTAACACAAAAAAAAAAATTATAATATATCTAATTTCCTTTTCTGTCGTATATTAAAATTCAAAATAAATATTAATTCGTATCTCTTAACAGCTGACTCTGAATTTAAATTCTCCACGTATGATTGTCTTTAATCAAGTTCTGTATTTTTCGCTGTACAGTTAATAAAGAGCGAAAATACAATTAGACAATTTATTTTAACTAAACCGTTCTGTACAAGAAAAATGCTTAATTAGTAAGTTCTTAATTACTTTTTAATAGAGTTGTACAATAAAAAAAAAACATCGGATCAAATTTATAAAAAAAGACGAAGAAATTAGATGACTAGTAAAGATTTCTTTTGTTATCTAATCAATAAATAATACATATAATTATTTATCATATCCACCATTTGTATTTGTTATTATCTTTTTCGAATTGTTATTATTATTTTCTTCATCTTCATCAACTTGATCTGTAACATATTTATCATTATTTTCAAGATCTTGTTTATTTCCATTATTATTAGAAATAAATATTTCCATTAAAGTTCGAACAATTCTTTCTAAATATTTATTTCCATCTAATATTTTTAATTCTTCATATATTTGTTTTGATAAATCTTTACATACTCCTTTTGTATATTCAATTGAACCAAATTCATATAATAATTGAACACAATAACGTTTTAAATCAATATCTTCTGTACGTTGTTTAAGTATATGTATAATACGTGTATCATTTTCACGTGTATTAACAGCATGTAATATAGGAAATGAAAATTTTCCTTCAGTTAAATCTTCACAATATGATTTATTATATGCATATTCTTTTGATACTAAATTACAATAATCATCACGTATTTGAAAAAATAATGATAATAATTGACATAAATTATTAAAATTATATGTTTTATATATTTCAATTGATGTAAATAATTGCATAAGACGTACACCTAAATTAAATAGGCCACCACATTTTTTATTAACCATTTGTTTATATTCATCTTCAGATGGTGATACAAAATTATCACGCCACCATATTTCCATACCTTGACCACAATGTAATTCTAACATTTGTTCTTAAATAAAGAGATAAAATTATTTCTACAATACAAAATATGAAAATTTTTATTTAAAACAAACCAACAAAAATTTTTGTTGCATCAGGATGTTCAAGTGTAAGAGTTTTTTGCATAGCTACAAAATAAATATAATTTGCAGCATTAATTGTTAATGGAACACCAAAAATTTTATGAGCAACAGGTACACCACGACGTAATTTAGAATTATCTTCTATATCATCAACAAGTAAAGATGCATTATGAAGCATTTCAATTAAATCTGCAATTATATTAAGTTTATCTTCAGGTATATTTAACCAAAAATTAAAGGCCTAATAATAAAAAATATAGAAAATATTTGATTTCTTTTGTTTTTTTTTTGTTACTTTAACTAATTTTGGTCGAATATGTTTGCCAGGTATATTTCGTATATATTCATATGGTTCCAAAAGGATCTATAATAAACACTTAAATTTAAAAGAATTCAATAAATATTAAAATAAATTACTTTATTTTCTGTATCAGGATCTGTTGATGATCGTGTATTAGTTTCCATTATTGAACAGAAAAAAGAATCTAAAAAGTAAGCATGAAATTTATTCATATATTATTCAAGATGAAAATTTAAAATATATATATATATATATATACGCAAATTAATTCAAATTGAACAACGACAATTCATTTTTATATTCTTTTCTTTTTTTTGTGATGCAATAAATTATGTAAAAATGATAGATCGATTTAAATAATATTGTGTAATCATTCAATTTTATTTCAAAAGTAATTTATAATTAAGAAAAATTTTAAAAAAAAAGAGAAGAAGGACATTTTTTTTAATACGAAAAAAAATGTCTTTAAGATACATTAAAGTACTAAATTTAACTATTGTGAAATAGTTAGTTAAATACAGTTGTTATAAATGATTTTATAGACAGCGAGTGTATAGGAGATATTTGACGGATAAGAAGGAGAATGAAAGTGAAGGTTTTGATAAAGGACAAATATGTGGAAGGTAACGAGATGAGTTATGTTGTTATATGATCTTTGATGATTATACGGTAGCTTATAGCAAATATTGAATAGAAGGAACAGCACTTTTATTATAATTTTTCTCCGACATTGTTACTCTGTTTTATGTTGATATGAATTTTTTATTACATTATTTTCTGTAGCTCAAACCAATTTTTTTTTCATATACTTACCGCTTCTTTCTACTAATATTAGATTTACTGATCAAATATATATATTTCTTTCTCAGATTATTATCTATCTAAAAATATAGAAGTTAAAGGGTATTTCTTTTATGATAAAAAATACCTACGTATTAAAAGTATAGTGTCACTCTATCAATTACGTAGAAATCGTGATCGTCATAAGTTCGATACGTGCGATCAATAGATAATCGATATTAACCCTATACACACACATATACACTACTTTTGTTTTTTTTTCTCATACGAATCAAATGTACATACATACAGACAAAAAAAATGCACAAAGAAAAACAAAACTATATAGTTATAATATAGTAATAAGTAATTTTTTTTTTCGCTTTTCTCTCGTTTTGATGTTCTTTCAATGACAGTACATATAATACAAAAAAGAAAAAAGAAAAAGAAATTCACCAAAAGAAAAAAAAAAGAATTTATTCTAACTACAAGATTTGTTTAGAAAATAATATAAAAATGATTTTTTTCAATTAATTATTCTTATTACATCACATGCTATACTAAATACTAAAACAATCATTGAGTAAAAGGATAATGAATCAAATATAAACATTGCTGTCATCATGTTTTTCTTCAATTATGTTCTAAACAAATATCAAGAAAAAAAGAATGGATGTATTGTTAAATTTCTATTATCCTACAAATATTGAATACATGATAATAATATTTATTGCTACAATTGTTTAAATCTATATTGTTAATAAACGAGTAAGAATTTATTTATTGAGAATATCCTTCAAAAAGAAAAACAAAAGTATTTTTCAAGGTTTTTACAAACTATTTAAAGTGAATATTTGTAAAAATATATGTATTAAATAATTGAAATAAAAACGTTAAAGAAACCTTTGATATAATATTTATTTCATCAATAAATTTTTTGAGACTTCAATTCTTTTAATTGACAAGATTACGATCCAAAACGAAAATGAAAGATATGAACAAATAACATACATAAAAAGTCATATTACTATACTTTAAATGATATATGTTAGCGATTTTTAATTGTTTTTTATTTGTCCTAAAATTAAAAATTGAATAAAAATTTTTTCTTATATTTGACAATATAGATTTTAGATCGATCTTTTTATTAAATCAAATAATAAATATTAATATGTATTTCGAAATTTATCTTCATTTTTTCTGAGTATATATTCGTTGTCGAATACTCTCTATCTCTGCAATAAACTTTCTATCTATAGAAAAACAGAGAACAAATTATTGACATAAACATAAGGAAAAAGAAAAGAAGGACAGACGACAGTGTTATAACTTTATTGCTATCTGTCAAGGTTATTTCATATTGTTTGGATAATCGTTAGTCAGGGTCATATATTTATTTTCATGGCCAAAATCTATAAACTTTTTATATGATTATTATAAATCGTTTTTGTTATATTTAATAGAAAAAAAAAAAAAAACAAAGCAAAGCAATCATATTTGAAGAAAAAAATAATAAAATATCACAATTTAATAAGATAAAAAAACAAACGAACACAGCAAGCTAGAATTTGCGTAGTAGTATAAACAATGCAAGCACCAATTAATTAGATGATTTTTAATTATCTGTTTTAGCATATGATGTATGAAATGGATTTTTTGTTGATAGAAGCAAATCTTCATTAAATTGAGGTGGCATTTGATTATCATTTACAAGCATATCACGGGTTAAATAATAAGCAGTAAGACGAGTTCGAGCATATTCCTAAAAATAAAAAAAGAATATTTTTTTTTTTTCAAATATAATAAATTTTATATTTTCATACCATATAACCAAAATTAATACCAGTTGATGTTGCCATATTAATAGCCCATAATGTCCAAAAAAAATGTGAAGCTAATGTAAAATAATTAGCTTCTTTCATTAAATGATTTATTAATTTATCACGAGTTATATCATCTATTGATGATAATTTTTCATTATTATTATCAGTATTACCATTTATTATACCATTCGTTAAAGTATTGGATTTTTTTTGAGCTGTAATTATTGCATCAGCATATGATGATAAAAAATTTATCTTAAATAATAAAAAATAAATTATTTTTTAAAATACAAAAAATTGTTTTTTTTTTACTTGTTGATTTTTATTTGGATAAAGATTAAAATCAACTTTAAAAAATGGCCATTCTTTTGATGAAGTATAATCAAACATAAATTCACAAAAATGATTACCAATATCAAAACCACTAAGAATAAATATTTATTCATATATATATATATATATATATAAATTTTTCTTTTTTAGTTTTTTTACCGATAATTATATGAACAATATTCAAAATCAATAACAGTAAAATTTTCTGGTTCATAATTTAAACGAAGAATATTTCCTGGTTGATAGTCATTATGAGTAAAACATACAGGACTATTGATAGTTGATAAAATTTTTCTTAAAAAAACAAAAACAATCAAATTTAATTTAACAAAAAAAAAAAAGAAAATTTTTACTTTAATTCTTCATATTCTTCGGCAAAATTACATGTTGATCGAAGTTCTTGAAATATTTTTCGATCTTCTTCAATATCAAATTTATTGATATCAGTTGGTAAATCAGATAAAAATCTTTAAAAAAATTATTTTTATATAAAAAAAAATATATATATAGAAAATATTTCAATCAAACCGATCAATAGTATTAAATAACCAAACTGGTTCTTTAATTAATGGCATATCAATTTGATGAAGTTCACCAAGTAATTGACCAAGTTTTTTAGAAATTTTTGGATCACCAAGTTCTGATGCAACTAATGCTGTAGCCTAAATTAAATATCTTGATCATAATAAGCTATGAATTCAAATTCTTTTCAAAGTACTCATAACTCATTAGAGTCTACATTGACTTTCTCGAACGTGAGATATTCATGAATAGAAGTTTTACTAAAAGACATATCTTTTGTATTAATCTTCATAAATATAAGAAATTGAAAAAAAGCATTTTCTAATGTTTAGATATTAAATAATTGAAAAAAACTTTATATTAACTCACTTTCACAAATTCCTCAAGACGTCCTTGAGAAAAAATTCCATAAACACGTGGACCTAATTTTCTTTCAGATAATAGTGTACATACAACACTATCGATCAGTAGAGTACCACGATGTTTTTGATGAGCTTCACCATAAATTCTTTAGTTTTGATAAAAATATTCAAAATAATTATTTATTTATATTAAATACCGTAATAATATTCTTCGAGGTTCATTGCCTTGTAATTGAACATCATCAGGTAATGAACATAAATACAAATAATTCGATAGACCACCACTAGATTTTACAGCAAAAAAAAAATATTTATAATATCAAGATATTGAATGATCCTTGATAAACAGTAGGACTTTGCATTTCATATTTTAACTCCTAAATACATATTATTAAAGACAAAACAGATTATATATGAAAAGCTCTATAGTTTACAAAGAACAAATATAAAACAAAGGAAAGTTATCATGCACTAAAAACTTCTCATTTCTTCACAATTGGAATTTTGCCTATCTTGAAAACAAAATTATAGTTATAAATAAGCAGTGTTATATAAATTATAGAGCTTTTTACCCTACATCTTACGATATATTCTATATTTTTAAATATAAATATGAAATGCAAAGTTTTATTATTTTTTATAAATCACTTGATACTTACGTAACTTGTTCCATACGCATTTGTTCAACAGTAATATTTGACCAAGAACCACGAAGAAAATTTTGACACCATTCAAGTGCTTGATTAGGTGTTACCATTTCTTCTGTTATTGATGATCTACGACGTAATAATCTATACAAAAAAGTACCTGTATTACTCTAAATTTTATTTTCATACGTCAGGTCAATGTTTGATATTTATTCACTCGATTGTTCGTCACGCATGACTAACTTATACAATAGATAGTGCGAACATCGTACGTGTGATTTACTCTTGAATGAATAGATTGCTTTTGTAAGAGAAATTCAACTTGATCATAATTTTTGTAAAAAGAAAATCAGAATGAATATATTTTCGAAACAATTTATTATAAAAAATTAATGAAAAACGATAAATAAAATTTAATTATTTATATTATATTTATATTAAAATTTTATAACAGGAAAATTAATTATCAAACTTAAATAGTTCTTTTATTTAAAAAAAAATTTATTATATTTTCATACCTGTTTATTGGATTGATCATTTTATGAAAAGATTGTCGTATTCTATCAGTTAATGACATGTTTAAAAATGTTTAGTATGTGTATATAAAATTTATAAAATGTATCAAAAAATATCTGGATGAATCATTCACTTACCTGATTTATTTAAATAATGAGTCATCTTTCGTTTAGAATTTATTGTCAAGGAGGTTATATAGAAACGTTAAAAGATTCAAGATGGTTGCTACATTGAAAAGAATAGTTATACTTTATATTAAACAAAAATGGCACCTACAGAAGTGCGTATTTTTATTTTTAAAATCAAGTTTTTTTTTTTTAATATTATAAATTATAGAATGGTGATGATAGAAGTGGACAAGGAAGACCACCAGGTAGTAGTAATAATAATATACTTTTTGATCAATCAAAAAATGAACAAATAACATTAACAAATGGTTTTAAAAAATTACAAATGTATCTTAAAAATTGGAAATTATCAAAGTAAGAGATTATTAATAATCTTGAATGATTTTTTTTTTCTTTTTAAATAAAGTCATCGTGAAGAAATTACGGCGGAACGATTAACACCATTTCGTGTGTTTATGATTGCTAATCCAAGAGAAAAATTTACACCGGGTGAAGTAAGTTCATTCATGATCATTATTCACATTAGAACAAGTACTTATTTTTTGAAAATAAAATTTAATAGAATGCCTTTGATAATAGATTTTATTATTTAATAAATAGAGAAAAATTATTTTTAATTTAGTATGAATCAATGAAACGATATATTGATAATGGTGGAAGTATATTATTAACATTAAATGAAGGTGGTGAAGGGCGACAAATGACAAATGTTAATACATTTCTCAAAACTTATGGTATTGAAGTTAATGATGGTAATTATAATTTTTTATTTTTATATAAAAAAGAAAAAAAAACGAAACAAACTTTTTAGATAGTGTTATTCGAGCTGCATATTATAAATATTTTTATCCAAAAGAAGCACTTATTCTTGATGGTGTTCTTAATCGAGCTATAGCTGAAAATGCTCATTTAATTGCATCAAATGCACCACCAACTAAAAATAAAAAAAATCAAACTTCTGCTGTTGTTGATAAATCATTACGTGCTCAAGTTGCACGGTAAGAAAAATTTGAAAATAATCTTTTTTTTTTTGTCAAAGTAATATTTATAATTTCTTTTTTATAGTTCATTAGAATTTGTTTATCCATTTGGTGCTTCACTTAATGTTCAACCACCATCTGTACCTGTTCTTTCGACTGGTACAACATGTTTACCATGTCAAAGAACTATTTGTGCTTTTTATACTTCACCATCAAAAGTATGAAATTATTTTATTAAAGAAAAATATTTTTAGAATTTTATTTATATAGAATGGTGGTCGATTATGTGTTTGTGGTTCAACAATGTTATTTCATGATAATTATTTAGAAAAAGAACAAAATCGAAGATTATTAGTAAATTTTTTTTTTTTTTTATTTTTTGATAAAATAATTTTTATGATATTTTTTAAAGGATGTTATTGTTGAATTTCTTACAAATTCATCATTTCGTTTAAATGAAATTGATGCAGAAGTACCTGATGTAAGTAATTTTTTTATATTATTTTCATAGATTTCAAAATAAAATTCTTATAAATTTATTTTTTTTTTTCAATAAATAGATATCCGATGAATCTTTATCACCTGATTTAATTGCTATGTCAGAAATGTTAAAATGTAGTTTACATGATGTCGAAGAATTACCTAAAGATGTACGAAAATTACTTGATACGCAATTATATAATCTTGATTTAACACTTGTACCAAAAATGGTTCGGTAAGATAAATAATTTTCTTCTATTTTATTTATAATAAGTTACTTTTTTTTTAGAGCATATGAAGATCTTCAAATGAAACATGAACCATTAACATTAATAAAACCACAATTTGAAGTACCTATGCCATCACTTAAACCAGCTGTTTATCCGCCAATATTTCAAGATTGTGAACCACCATCACTTGAATTATTTGATCTTGAAGATTATTTTGCATCTGAAACATCACGTTTAAATCAATTAACAAATAAATGTTCTGAACAAGATTTAGACTTATTTATTAAAGAATTTGGTAATATTGCTGGTATATCAAGTCGTATGCCAACAGATCAACGTGGTGCAAAACAAATACTAGAATTTGTTGTTACACAATTATTTGAATTTAAACGAATGTATCAACCAGGAGTAAGAAAATTTTGTATATTTACATATATATTATTTTTTATTTATTTATTAGATGGATGATGATTATATGGGTGGTCATGATAATCCACTTGATTCAGGTAGATATACATTTGGAGCAGGAGGTGGTGTGCCATCAAATTTTGACCGTCTTATTGTCGATTAATACTTATTGTATTCGTTTTTTATGTGTTTAAAAATAAATAAACAAAAAAAATAAGTAGCGTGTGAATTATTGTAATTATTTTCAATTTAATTCATTGAATGTTAGAAATTATGTTGAGATTTTTCTTTATTTATGCATCACAAAAGTCAGTATTTGCTAATAATCTACATCATTAGAGTTCATGAACTTTACTAAAAAGATCTTTATTTTTTTTTTTTGACAATCAATCGATAATATGTTTCTGATTGTGATATTTAAATATATCTCGTTTGGTATATGAAAATGAATTAATTTTTAATCGAATTGTTTCTAAATGATCTAAATACTATGAACAATAACGAAAACAAACTTGATGTAAATTTATTCGTATTTTTACATTTAGACTAAATTGAAATAGTTCCACTTGACGAGTAACATGAGATTATTCGAATAAATAATAGTAAACATCACTTTGAAGGAGTATTAATCGAAATTGATGCAAGCTAAGCAAAATAAATAGAATATAAACATGATTCAAAGAATATATAAACTTTATGCATAGTCAAATTTGATACAATATAATCAAATGCTCTCATCCGATAGTCTTTGTCTATTTTCCCAAGTATTATTTGTCAGATTCATAAAATTGATCTCAATATAGAACAATTATTATGATTAGTTTTCTTTGAAATATAATAATTTTGTTTTTCTACTTAATATTTGACTACCTTTCAATAATAAAAAATAGAGTAATATTATCATATGATTCGTAGCGATGAATTTGTAACACATCAAGTTTGGTATGAAATATGAAATGATCATAAACAAGAATATTTTGATTTGATAGATTTTTAAAAACGAATGTTGAGTAATAAATGACTTTTATTAGATTATGTGTCTATTGAAAAGATGTGACTATATTTCGTATGTTGTTCCTTCGATGTTTTTATGAGTGTAGTGATCATCAATATATTCGTAAAGTCAAGCAAAAGAAAAAGTAAGTAATTGATATAATAACTAAAAATATGTTCTTTACCAAATTTATTAAGGATACACCTCCTCTTTTTAGCAATTTCTAGAGCTCGAAGGTGGTAAGGTTGATCGAGCTGAAATTTTTACTACGGATAAAGCATATCATATAACTAGACACGTATTGAGGAAAAAATTTTTACATGAGGCCTTTGTAAGGTTTTCTGGAAAATTTTGGTTTCACACAAGGTCTTACCTCGCAATTGTACGGTCCCATCAACCTTTGTTCGATTGAGCTGAAAATTTTTTTCCAGATACCTACGACTAAATCTCAGAGATAATTTTGAGTGTTGTCAAAAATATCGAAAGGTTTCTTTCAAAACCAGTGTTCTGGCCCTGGTACACTCTATAAATCTGGATGGAGAAGTGAAAAATGAAAATGGTCAATTTTTATATGTGAAGAATAGTTACAAATATCTGTGGTAAAAATTTCAGCTTGATCGGATAAATTTGGATGGTAATTGTCCACTGTACCATTAAACGCTACGCATGAAAAACTGATTTTGAGAAAAACTTAAAATAATTTTAAAAAGTTGAAAATTCGGTTTTTTAGTGATTCTATAAACTATCTGTTGTGAAGGCCTTCTATTACTTCTTATCAGGGAGGAAAATTCTGACAGTTTTTCATCAGCCAGCATCCAATCAACCTTTAGAGTACATAAACAAAACAAAAAAATTTTTTTTAATCTTATTAAAAAAAGATAAACATCCATTGAGATTTATCATTGACCTCTCACTATTACATAGATTTTTACGACACTTATCAATTACATCCAAAATTATGTGATAAAGCTTAAAAGATTTCTTGTCCTATTCTAAAATGGACTATTAATTTCTTATATCTGTACGTAGAACGAAGATAAGAAAATATCAACGACAAAAGTACCATATTGTTTTTATTTTTTATCAGAAAAAAAATATTACCTTATCTTCTTAAAACATAGTAGTTTTCAATAAACCACTTGTCATTGGATTACTAAATATCAATGTGATTTTGATATATATAAACGCAGCAGATGACTTCTCTCTCATCATGATATTGTATTCAGATTATATTTGTAAATCTAAAATGTATACTTATCGGGTAGATAAGCAAGCTGAATTATTACTTTTTAGCCGCGTAATTGTAACAGCAAATTCTTCATTTTCATCTTACTCCTAATGTATAAGCTGCGAGCTCCATGAATCGTTTACTCTTTGTGTAGGAAAATCTTTTTGATGTGAAAAAAAAGTTTTTTAAAGTTCATAGGAATAATATGAAGGCTATAAAATCTGAACATCAATCATAAGCAGCCGTTAGATTCATTATACGTGGATCTGTGTTAATACGAAAATTGTCGTAAAAGATTTGAGTTTAGGTTTTAAATTTACAACATATTGATATTTTAGTTTAATTTTGCTGTTCACACATTGATAAAATGTTAGTACCTTTCAAAGAACATACTAAAAACCTTAAATCTAATATGAAATCTAAATCCAAACCTCGAAATTTAATTGTATAATTTATATTACAAACCCTTCATTATCTTATATATCAGACTCTAAGTAAATATCAAATAAACACAGTTTTGTATTAGAACATCTCCACTAAATATGATTATATGTAACTCAATCCCTAAGTGATCATCTAAGATAACGATTCCATTTTTTATAAATGACTATACAACGATATTCTATGTCATTATGCCTCACAGTGTGTAGTCTTAGAGGCGGGTTATTTAGTACTTTGATTTATATCATATTCCGTCCGTATGTTACTCTATCATGTGTCATTAATAATAGTTGCAAATTAATTAAAAAATAAGTATCTAATCTTTTAAAATTTCTTATCATGTGATAACATATTGCTGTATATAAAACGGACGAAATATTATCGGAAATAATCGTTGTGTATGTAACATTTAATTACCGTCCTAAATTCATTTATGAAAGTATAATACTTAAAGGAATCTTTACATGGTTTATATGGATCAATGCAAGGAAACGATAATACACAGTGGACAGGTTTTTTTCTTTGACAATAGCTGATTCATATATGCTATTATTTCGTCTGTGTAGGTATAACGAGACTATAGCAGATTTTGTTTATGATCATCGGTCGAGAATCGAGTTGTCCACAAGTAACAGTCTAATTATAAAAAAATTCGTATGTTTTTTGATTTCATATTATTCATTCATAGAACAGAGCATTTGGTGAAATGTAGTTAGCGTTTGGCATCAATGATTAAACATTTTACACTTTATATTAATGGGTCACTACTAATCAAGATTTTTTATATGTATGGTTTCAAGTATAATTACTGCATCGTACATAGAATTAAGTTGACATATATAGTAAGATTATTATTATAAATGATCTATTCTTGTGTACTTGAAAGGTTACCAAACACGAATTAAAAATTCTTCACTAAAGTACTATGATATTTCCTGACAAAAAACACTATATTATTCTAAAATCGTTGCGCATTTTAATTACAGGACTAAATGATCTTGTTGTATTCTTAATGACGTCATAAATATAATATATTTTTATTCTCTTTTAATTTCATCTGTTCATGCAATATATTTATATTTTATTTCAAATTTTCAATAAGATTATTGTGTTTATATTTTATACTGAAAACTGAAGACAAAACTATTCTACTATGAGATGTCATATGAGTTCATATTTTAGTTCAGACAAACTTGATGAAGGTTTAGCATTACGATCTTCCGGCATCACAATTAGTTTTCCATTGTATTCTAAATCTCTGCTATTTATATTCAGAAAAGACAACTAAAAAAATGACTTCTTTTAATCAGTCATATCTTTATTAATTAACATCAACTGATAAAGTCTTTGAAATAATATATATAACATATAAAAATTGTCAAGATGTACTCAATAATTATTAGTTGTTTGAAATTTTTTTTTTAAATTAAAATAGATTTTTAATAATATATGATAAATATACTGTAAATAGATTTTTTTTGTTTATACATAAAATGTATAAATATCTATAAAGGCCGATATTCACCCATAAAAGCGTTACAATTTGGACAATAGTGTTGAACATTTTGTAAATCTGATATACAAAATGGTATAAGACAACAACCAAGCCAACAACCAAATAAAACCAAGAAAACACATAAAAGCCATGTTAATGATCCATTTATGTGTTCAGTACGTGTAATAATCATTGATCGACAATTAGCACAGGTACATTGAATTGGATTTCTATTAAATGTTGTAAATGGAATAACTTGTACTCCATAAGCTGCTGGTATATTTGGATTAACTGGTGGATAATGCAATTCATTGATAGGTCCTTGTTGCGGTACAGTATACATTCCTGCTCTTTGATTAAAATCAGGAGGAGCAGATTTATCTATTACTTCCGCTAAATATAAAGAAAATAATGATCATCATTTCATTCATTGACATACGATAACTTACTATATGATGGAGGCGGTGCTTGAAAATTGTCGCTCATTTTTTTTTAAATAAGTATCTGAAAGAAAAATAGGTTCTTTTTCAATATGGCAACAGCTGGTATTAAGAAACTAGACTTTGATAATATGATTTTGTCATATAACAAAATATTTTCAATAGATTTCCATTCAGTTTCAAAAAGAAAATTATTTTTGAGATATATAAAAAGAAAATTAATTGATTTTGTTATTTGTAGAATATAGAATAATAAATGATGTATATCATTTGAAAAATAATAGCAGACGTATGGGTAGACATATTATTTTTGATAAAGTAAAGTATTCTGATGTATAACGTTAAACATGACTAAGTATATCTTTCAAATAAATTAATTACTTATGGCTGAATATTCATTTAATGTCATGATTAAATCGAGGCTTCTATACTAAATTTAGAGAATATCAGGAAAATAATTGAGAGTTTACATACAATACAATTAATATGTATAATTATATGATTTGATTGCTTTTGATATAATGGATTTGATGATACACAATACACAAATCAATCTAATATGGTTTTATAATAAATAGTATGATTTGTTCAAAAAATCATGATTTATGTGAAGTTTTATTGTAAAGAGTTTTATAATAACTTACCATTTATGACACTTTTATGATCTTGTTTTTATTTTAGAAAGTTAAAACAGATGGCAAAATGCCTTTAATAAAATGACATTAATAAAACTTATAATCTTTTCTACTGATTCTCTTACTTTTTTTTTCTATTTCTATAAAATAAAAAGATTTTCTCCTTGTTTTTTGCGCAAAATCTTATTATTCATATACATAAATAAATATTTTTTTTCTTCCAGTTCATTAATATCACGGCATCGTTGTTTTTCTCTTCCTCTTTCCTTTTATAGAAGTTTTATCTCTATATAAATGCGAAAAGAGAAAAAGAGTCCAATATGATAAATAAATATTTTGGTGGAAGACAAAAGGTTTATTACAGTGAATACTACTGACATCTATATCTATAAAAAAATTCAAAAGAAATTCTTAAATCTCTGCTTATATGTTAATTTATTTTTTAATTAATATTTTCAAAATTTTTCATTAAAACTGACTAAGTTTTTAAAAGTGTTCCTTTCTCCTCCATTCGGAACATTATTAATGGTTGTTGTTCGATTATAAAACAAAACTACTCATTACATATATACGCGTCATTGCAACAAGTAACATACATACCTATATACGAAGGACAATTTATGTTGTGCGCGTAACATTTAGACTCCGGAGAGGCATTTAAGAGTAGGTGAAAAATAAAATGGTACGTGAGAATATATCTCATAGAGGTACAGTAAAATTTCAAAAATTTTTATTAATTTTATAGACTATTCACAAATAATGTTTAGTTATGAAACAAGTATATTGTAAGCGAACAAATATCTTATTTGTTTGTCCAACCTATTTCATTTATAGTATATGATATTTTTCTTCTTTCTTAAATGTTGTACATGTTCTATTTTCGATTCTTTTAGTTATTGTTTTTTCATATATTTTGACCTATAGCGTACTTTTACTTCAACTGGACTATTTTAAAAATGACGAAAGACCATGACATCATTATTTTTTTCCGACTATGTTGTATTGCGTGGGTGAGAATAAACAAAAGGTGACTGCGTTCTTACCCTTTTGCGTTTCTTATCCTATCATAAAAATATTCACATTGCTTCTTAAAAAACAATCATCATTAAACGTTAGAAGACAAAAAGGATTTCATCATCAAGAAATTTTTTTTGCCACAAAAAACGAATCGCTTATAGCGGGAAACTACTATATATCAGCAAAAACTATTCATGAACTAGTAAAGCACCAATAAGGAGTAGGTTCATCACTACAATAGAACTGGTAACCCGATCGGTCAACTTATGGTAAACTACTAGTTTCTATTACATTAGTTATAACGTGCGTCCCATCCTATATTTCCTAGTCACAAGCAAGAGATTTGATCTCATTGATTTGTATGATCTCCTTCAATACTTTATTCGTATATGTTTAATTTAGGAAAAGAGCGCCTAGATTTACACATTTTTTTCTCTTCTTATTTTTCTCTTTTGCTTCATGCATACTGTAAATACAATCTTTATTTGTTATATGTGTTCTTTCATGTAAACACCCACCTTTGTTTTTCTTTCGTCATTCTTTAACATTATCATATTTTTCAGATAATTGACTTCATTCACTCATACGATCACAAACAATAACAACTGATCGCACATTGAAAGTTTAGTTTCTTTATGAAGTTGTCGATTCGAAGTAAGTTTTTAATTTTTAATTGAAAATGTTTGAAATAATTGCTCGTTTTTAGATATTCAAGCAGTTGCTCACAGCCATTATTCTCATTCTACACGAACGGCACAACCGAGTGTTGTTCAATATTCTATGTTAGATGTTTCATGCCCAACTGGCAATTATTATACAATATTATCCTTCGATAGGTTCAAACGCTCAGCCTCATCTCGGTACAAAAGATATCAAAAGAATTTAGTATTAACACCTCAAATTAAACAACATCAATCACACGCAAATTTCGTCAATAATTCTAAACAATCATGGCAATGATAAATGTTAATCGTCAAACAAACGATATGTTTTATCG
>JAJEKB010001470.1:121226-154277 GCA_022393335.1 Macrotrachela quadricornifera | reverse complement strand
TTTTTTTACACATACACGAGAAAAGAACACATAAGAGTGTAGTTTTTTTTTTTAATATTTTTTATTATGAGATTTTGTTTGATTAGGCATATAGTTATTGAAGTGTTGAACAATGGAATTGAATAAATGTTTTTTTTGATTTTTAGATTATAATGACTGTGTGTAAAGTGCTTTTATATGGTTTGAAACCATGTGATATAAGTAGTAGTACGAATGATACTATATCTGAAAAACCACTTCAACGACATTTTTCATTAATTCCAACAACATCATCTAAACTTCAACTTGAAAATATCAAAGGAAATTCATCATCACCAAACACTGATTATCTTCATTTAGATATTAAACCGTTAATAACACCAACTGGTTCAGTAAGAAAAAAAAATGAAGATTTATATCAAATCTTTATTTCTAATATATTTAGCGGTCTTCAACAGGTAGTGATACAAGTCATGAATCAACTCCAATTCGTGTTATAATTCGTGAAACATCTCAAGGACGTCATCGTATTTGTGTTTCACAAACATTATTACGTACACATACCGGTGATGTGTAATAAATATTATATGCATATATGTAATGAAATAAAAAAACATTAATATGTTTTTGTTCTAAATAATATTTTATTGATGATAGAAAAAAATTTTTTTCCTCTTTTGTTAATACTATATATTATCTATTTGTTTTTTTTATTTCGGGATTTGTTTCATTTTATTAGAAATTAGTTTGCTCCTAAATAAATACAATGAATTGTTTTATATTAATTATTTAATGTTTAATCAGGTGTGTTTCTTGTATTTTGTAATACTGAGACATAATTAGAATGAAGGAAAAAAAAATGTTTACATTCTTATCATTGTTGTTGATTAGTTAGTTGATGAAAAAGTATAAGTATTGCTTTATTTATGCCTATTTTAGACTTATTTAAAGCTAATCTCGATGTAAAATGACATTGCTTCGCTTCAATTAGTTTACATGCATATTCTAATTTCAATTATCCTTGTTACTTATTATAATTCATGCATATATATATATATATATATACTGTAAAATCTAACTAACTATAAATTTCCGTTTAGTTCGGTCCCTTATTCTGTTCAATATTTATTCGACTTATATATTATTAAGTCAGTTTGATAACGATGTTAAATAGAAATCCATGTACTATCGTTGTCATCAAATGAAAATTTGCCTAAAGGAAAAAAAATATATTCAAGAAAAAAAAAAGCTAAAGTTGTAGCTTAAGAAACTTCCGTATCTTCTATTTTTCTTCTATCTTATTAAAGAATGTCCTGTTCATTTAGGCGTTAGAAAAAATAACATGTCTCATGAAAGCAAGTTTTATCCTGTCTTCTTTTTAAGATAAAATAAAATTACTGAGAAGTAAGAGAGAGAGAGAGAGAGAGAGACGAGAAGAGTTGCCGAGTATAAAATTAATATATTATTTAGAGGAAAAAACTGAACATATACTGGAAAATATCTATGTATTTATTTATATACATAGTATTTTTTTAAGGTAGGATAAGTTATATATTATTTTCTTTAATGCTTTTACTTTCACTGTCTGAATTGATCATAAATAAGTCAAAATTCACTCTTCAATAAAGATAATAATAAAAAAAAGAACGCACAAAATGATAAAAAAAAATATTTTCCATACACCTTTATTCTTCTTTTTCTTTCTAATCCAAATTAAAAATGACAGAAATACTATTTATAAGTAAATTGACAGTCTTTTCGATATACTTGAACTCATTTATATGTCCTTGGGGTCATTTCAATATTTATATTTATGTAAGTTGAAAAGAAAGAGAGAGATGGAGAGAGAAAGAGGAGAGAGGCAGAAAAAATGAGGTTGTTTCCATCTCTTCGTTCAATGACAGTATAGATAATTGAATGAAACAATATATATAATTGCGTTTTTCTGTCAATCGTATAATGTTATTCTGAAAAAAAGAAAGAAGAAAAAAAAAGAAAGAAGAAATCTAAACGATTAGTAAGATGTTGACGACTCTTAAATATGAATAACAATTCATTTAAATGTGTTATTTATCACTGATTATTCTAGCAATAATCTTCTTGATAAAAAGAAAATGCCTTTAGCAGCTTTAACACCTGTATTAAATGATTTACTCAATAAAGATGGTAATGCATCATCATCATCATCTTATCCACAACATTCATCTCAACAACAATTACTTAATTCAAATGAATCATCAAATACTACTGATTACCTGCGTAAATCATCTGTTGTTCCTAATCAATTGTCATCTTCATCGTCTATCGATGATGTAAGTATTTTTATTAATCACATTTAGTTTTCCGAACTAGAGTAAATAGTAAAATCATTTGTTCGTGAATAAATGAATGAATGCTATGTCGATAATCAAACCTAAGGAAATGAAATAGTTAGAAAAAGAGAGAGAGAGAGCGAGGGAGAAAAAGATCTATTGTTTCTTTCTCTTCTTTCGACGTCTTATTTATCATCTTCACATCAACACTCATTGCTCTCCATGTAATTGAGTATGAAAGAGAAGAAAATTCCGACACAAATCATCAACAATTGTTTTCTATTGTTTGCTTATACTTAATATATAGAAAACGAGAAAAAAAAGAAGATCGGCATAGAAATATGTTTAAATGAAAATAAATACGACGAGTTTATAATATTTAATCAATAACAACGACAAAAAACTATTTTAAGAAGGTTTTTATCGAATGCAACAACATCATACACATGGTGATGATCTTTTAACAAGAGTTTTTAAAATCATATCTTATTTTGTTTATTTAACATCTATTTTTTTTGTTTTTAGATTCCTCGTCAACATGTAATGACTGCAGTGAAGTCACACAAAGCATTAAAAAGAGAAGATTCATTTTTACAAAAATTTTCCAATCGTTATGGCTATCGAGGAATGGGAGCAATGGGTAATTAAATTTTTTGTTTTTTGAATATTTATAAAAAATAAATTCTTTTTTCTTTCTTCTTTTTTTTTTGTATTTATTAATAAGATCCAGCAAAACGAAATCTTCGTTTAAATATTGAAAAAGATGAACCAATTAAATCGCGTTATGTATTTATACGACGAATTATTCGTACATGTAATTATTTCGTTATATCAACAGATGAATCATTTTTATTTTATTGGTTAATTTTATTAAATATATTTGTATTATATAATCTTTGGTTTTCTATTGCACGTCAAGCATTTGATCCATTACAACGAGATTATACTAAACTATGGCAAATTATGGATTATTCAGCTGATACAATGTATTTTATTGATATTTTTATTCAATTTCGAACCGGTTATCTTGAACAAGGTATAATAAAATGAGTTATAATTGTTTGAAATTTTCGAGACAAAGAAAAAGGCAGTGAAATAAAAACTAAAATGCTGAACAGATACCTAATAATATGGATTTCATAGTCTCAATCGTAGGTTTGCAAAAAAAAATCCATTGATTATTTTCATACTAATAATAATAATAAATGATTGATCTAATAATATATATTAACAATATTCTAGGTTTACTTGTTTATAATCATTATAAACTTGCTATGAATTATATTCGTTCATCACGTTTTACATTTGATATATTATCTTTAACACCATTAGATTTACTTCAAATAAAATTTGGTTTAATACCAATTCTTCGTTTTCCACGTTTTTTTAAAGTTTATCGAACATTTCAATTGTATTATTTACAAGAATCACGTACTGTTTATCCAAATACATATCGTGTTTTAAATCTTCTTCATATACTTCTTTTATTGGGACATTGGTTAGCATCATTTTATTTTATGGTATCAAAAGCTGAAGGTTTTGTTGGATATTGGTCATATCCAAAACCTGTTGGAAATTTTTCTCAATTAGCAAAAATGTATCTTCGTTGTTTATATTGGTCAACATTAACATTAACAACAATTGGAGATTTACCACCACCAGAAACAAATTGGCAGTAAGTCAATTTTCTACTATAAATATTTATATTTCTGATAGAAAGTTCAGGGATTGAAAATTATCTAAAAAAAACAAAATATATTTTTCTTGTTTGGTGTTTTGTTTTTCTTTTTTTCTATTCTTAAAAGTTAGATGGCTCAAAAATTTTACGAACAAACGGTAAATATATATGCTTATTGTATATTGTAATAAATATTTCATATAATTTATATCAAATAAATATTTTCATAATTTTAGCTACGCTTTTTTAATAAGCGTTCACTTGTTCGCCGTTTTTGTCATAGCTATTATTGTGGGTAAGCAATAACATAAAATAAACCTAATCTTTATCGAGAAATATTATTTTCAATATATAAAAATAAAAGTTTGATTTTTAAGAAAGGAAAAAAAACATTCAGGTACATATCATACTATTCATTTATTTTTGAGGGCCGTTTTTGCTATTACCAGTTATATGATTGGAATATTTGTTTATTCATCGATTATAGGTAAATAGAAAAAAACAAGATTTTTAAGAAAAATTTTCTTTTCTTTTCTTTTCTTTTAATTATATTAGGACAAGTTGGAAATGTTATTACAAATCGAAATGCTAGTCGTTTAGAATTTGAACGTTTATTAGTTAGAATAAAAATAAATTTTTGTTTTCTTCTAAATCTTTTTGTATTATATAGGATAGTGCAAAACAATATATGCGTTCACATAATGTACCAGCTGAAATGCAACGACGTGTACAACGTTGGTATGATTATTCGTGGTCACGTGGACGAATGTCTGGTGCTGGAGATGTTCATTCAATAAAACTTTTACCTGATAAACTTAAAACTGAATTAGCTCTTCATGTCAATTTGGGAACATTAAAAAAGGTATGATTTTTGTAATAAAAATCATAGACTACTTAGCTTGACAAACTAGTTAAGAATATCAACCAGTTTTTGTAATAAAACATTCTCCTAGGGAAAGTCTTATTTCCTTTCATTCATCCTCTTTTCCGTATTGTCAATGGAGAATATATATAGTGAAGAGTAGAGCTTAATTATAGAAATATTTATTATATTTTTTAACTCGATCGACTTCCGTTTATTATAATAATCAATTACGAACAGTTGATATTAGAAATTAACGAGTTACGCATACTCTGAAAATAGTTCAGATCCGAAACTGAGATACAATATTTTAACAGAATGCCATGATCTTTTTTGACGTTTCTATTCTCATTGATAATTATTTAAATATGATAAATCGACAGCAGAGTATTTGCGTAAATTCCGTATTTCTTTAATATATGAATAATATTATATTTTACATTTATTTTTTTAAAAAAAAAAGGTAACTATATTTCAAGAATGTCAACCGGAATTTCTTCATGATCTTGTTTTAAAAATGCGTGCATATATATTTACACCTGGTGATATTATATGTCGGAAAGGTGAAGTAGCACGTGAAATGTTTATTATAGCTGATGGAGTTCTTGAAGTAGTTAAGTAAGTTATACTATATAAAAATGTTTTCAAAAAAAAAACTAAATATATATGTATTTTTTAGTGAGAAGAATGACGTTCTCACACGTTTGGTATCAGGTGATTTTTTTGGTGAAATTGGAATTTTAAATATTGATGGTGCTAATAGACGAACAGCTGATGTACGAAGTGTTGGATATTCCGAATTATTTTCTTTATCAAAAGAAGATGTTTTGGAAGGTTGTCGAGATTATCCTGAAGCTGAACGTAAATTATATGAATATGCACAAAATCGTCTTGGATTTGAAAAATCTAAACAAGAAGCAACAGAAAAAATGAAAAGTGCATTTAGTACATTAACATCAATAGCATCATGTTTAACACAAAATCCATTAACAACAGTATCTGCACCAACAACTCTTGCACCAATACAAGAAATAAATGATGAAAAAGATTTAATTAATAATAATCAAGATGATGATATTGAAAAAGCACCATTATGTCATTATAATCGAAGAATATCATTAGTTGATTGTACAAAGTATAGAAAAAAAAACATTTTAGATTTTAATTAAATTTTTTTTTCTTGATTAATTTAGATTAAAATCAAAAAATTCAATACCTAATTCACAAAATTTTAACTGTGATAATCAAAATATGTTATCAACAAATTTTTCTTTAGTTCAATCATTACGTACATATTCAAATGATTTAATAAGCGATATTGAATTATTAATTAATGATAAAATAGTATAATAATATGAATAAATTTTTTTTTTATAAAAATCTTTCTTTATTATTTTTTAAAGCATTCAATCGAACAATCCTATCGACAACAAATTGCAGAATTACAAGACCAAAATGAACGTAAAGATTTACGAATTAAATTATTAGAACAAAAATTACAAAAATTACAGGTTAATATTATTCTTTTAAAATTATTTTAAAAAGAATTTCGTCTTTTTATTTTTTTTTTAGAAAACATTATTTAATCGAAATCGAATATGGTTTGAAGATGAATAAGAAAATTTCTTACATTTAAGTAATACTCGGGGATTTCTCTACCTATTGTTACATGTATTTTTCTATACATTCAAAAGCAAAAAAAAATCCATATTTGAAATAAATAAATACATCAAAAGTTTTTTTGTTAATTACATTGAATTATGAGTATATGAATATAATTTTTTAAAGTATATACTTTCATATGCTTGAATACATTGTATTTTTAATTTTTATAATAAGAATATTCTAATTATTTTAAAAGAAGTAATATCACTATTATCAAAGCATATGAATTTTCAAGCCGGGATTGTCCTCAAACCAGATCTATACTATAATTAAAAAATTTAGTCAAATAAAATAACATTTGATTCATAATAAATATAAAAGTAAGGGAAATTTTTAGGAATGACTCGGAAATTTCACTCTCATTATTAATCAGAATTAATCTGGAGAGAAGAATTTCTGTTGTTATTAAGAAAAAATAAATAGAAAACTATGGGTAAATGCCTCAAGTCTTGAGAAGCACAAATAACAACAATTTGAAACAGTACAGATGAAAAAGAATTAAGTAAAGTATAAAATATTTTTTGCCATTTTTGTAGATTATAATAACTTCTAGATAAACTTGTACAACTATTAATCCTATTAAGAGATGACATTGAAAGGTGATTTTTTTTTTTAATTATTAATACAATTCATTCAAGTCTATAAGATAGTCTAATTACCAGTTAATTTAAACACATCTTATGAAATATGTCATAAATGATAAATAATATATAACACATTTCGAGGATCATGATTTTTATAATTTATAACAAACGCAATTCTTCTAATTATATTTTCATATTAATAATTCATTTAAAGAAAATACCAATGGCATATGTCGACATCAATTATGTAAGAATTTTTATACATAAACTAGTGACCTCTATTTAATATATAATTCATTAATCTAAAAAAATAATTTCGAATTTAATTTTAAATTAAATAAATATATTTATTTATTAATAAAATCTTTTAAATTATTTTTTATTTACATAGAAAATTCTTTTTTTCTAACCAATCATGTAGAATTTCTTTGTTTGTCATATTTTCTCTGTTTGCTAATAAATGTATATACATGTTTTTCAGCTTTGTCTTTCTTTCTTTCTTTTTCTCTTTTTTCTTTCTGTTATTATTGTTTATTTAAAAGTGCAATCTGAACGAATCGAAAGAGGAAACAAAGAATAGGAAAAAAAAAGAAAAGAAGAAGAAAAGAAAGAAAGACAGAAGACAAATCTGAAAGCAAGAAATAGATACGTAGGCGTTTATGTCGTTCGCATCATCATTTGACATTCTCCTTCTTATTCTCGTTTTAGTAAGAAACTTAAACTGATTCTTTCTTTCCGTGTTATTATAATAACACTTCTTAGTTTTTTGGTTTTATTTTTTTAGAATTATATCATGATTGATTCTTAATTAACAACAAAAAAAAAAAAAAAGAAAATCTTCAAAATGTTTAGTACATTTGCTGATGTATTTGGTTCAGATGATAATAATACAAAACAAGTTGTTAATGGTACAAATAATCCATTTGATAATTCATTAACAGTTGATCCATTTGGTGTATCAAGTGATATGAAATTATCAGCATCTTCACAACGATTTGATGATAGTCCATTTACAATTGAAACAACACCAACAATAACAACGAATGAAGAATTTAATCATTCTCATAGTGGAAAAGAAGCATTATCATCATCATCATCGAATTGGAATGCATATCAAAATTCATCGAATGAATCAAATATAAATTCATCATCAACATTTGATCCATTAGAAGATATACATAATAAAACAACAAATTTATCTATTACAAATAATATAACACATTCAAAAAGTATTAATCTTATGAATCCATTTTCAATTCCAACAATGTCAAATGATACATCAACAATACCTATTCAAGCAACACAAATTGATCTTTTATTTGATATTAATGTTGATCCAAGTACAGTACCAATAACAAATTCAGATAAAACATTAATACATTCTGATCAAGTTCAATCTTCATATGATCTTCTTGGTCTTAATAAAACATCAAATTCATCATCATCTAAAATTTTAAAAAGTGATAGTTTAACTGATATTCAAAAATTAACTCAAACAAAAAAATCTTCATCAACATCATTAACAGCTAAATCAAATATTCCATCAGCATCATCATATCATACATTACCAACAAATATTCCACCAACATCACCAAGTACATTACGTGCACAAGCAACAGCATTAACAATTATGACAGGTACAACATCAACAATACCATATGATGATCAATTTCTTGATTGGTTAACACAATCCGATGATTTAATGTGTAGTGTTGATCCAAAATTAACTGGACTATCAAAAAAAATTGATATTAATATGTTAAAAAGTACAGAAGATCTTTTAGGTAGTATATATAAACAACCAATACAAACATTAACAACAGTTCAAGAAACAAATCAAGAATCAATATCATCTCCACCTATAGATACACCTAAACAACCAATACGTCGTCCATCAAATGAAGAAGTTCCATCAATATGTATACATGAACCAACAAGTGATCATAATGATAGCAATATTGTTCCACATGGTTATTTTGATAGGAAAAAATCTAAAGATATTCTAAATGAATCTGATGATTCTGGTGATGAAAAAATGGTATTTAAAATAACAGATAAAAAACATGATATGAATATTCCTGTACCATTATTACCACCACCACCATCATCACCATCATCAACAACAACAAAAAAATTTAAAGAAGCTAGTGATGATGCTAGTTCATCAGCATCAGCTACAGAAAATGAAGATGAAAATGATCCATTAGCTATATTTCGTACAGAATTTATTCAAAATCAAAAAGAAAATAATAATCTTATTACTGATTGGGTAGATGAAAAAAAAGAAGACAATAGGGTATGTTTAATATATATATTCTATATGTTGTCTTGTCTATGTTACAATTGTATTCAAGGTTTGTGTTATTCAAAATATATTCTAAAATTTTTTTATTATTATTTTATTTTAATTTTAGCAAGAAAAAATTCAATCTCCAACTTCACCACCACCAATAGATTATTATTTACATGAACCAGATATTGATGATAGTGCACCATTAGAAGCATATCATAATGATATTAATGAATTACAATTACAACAACTTAATGGATGGTTATTACAAATTCGTGTACCATTAAGACAAAAAGATTTATATAAAAGTACATTTCAAAGATTTAGTGAAACACGTAAGCAAAAAACAAATTTTTTTTTATTTTAATAAAAATCACATATTTTTCATATTAGGAAGTTGGCAAGAATGTTATGTTCGAATATTTTTTGAAGAAAAAAAATTACGTTTTTATTTACCACAAACAATTGAACAATCATTTGCTGAAATTGAATTACAAACATGGTATCAATCGACAAAATTTAATCTTCAACAATATGATCAATATACAAAAATACATACATTTAAAATATTTGAAGCTAATTATCGTGAAATACCACAAGTTCGTATTGATCGTCTTGTTACATTACCAGAAAAATTATTAAGAAGATTTACACGACCAAATAAAGCTCAACAAGTTTTACTTGATCATGCTAATTGTGTTCAACAAGAAATAGTTAAATTTGGTCAGTTAAATTATACATATTTAAAACAATTTTCAATTATATTAGATGATTTATTTTGGTCAATGCCTGTTACACGTAGTCGATTACAAAAACATTTAAAAGAAGAAGTTACAATTAAAATTTTAGATGAATATTATGCACATATTGATAAATATCGTCATATATGTAAACATAAATCTCGTACACGTTTATTTGTATTAGCTTTTTTAAATGGTTATACACCAACTGTTGAAATAGGTATAAATGATTGGTTTCGTCATGGTAAAGAAGTTAATAAACGTAATGAAATAATTATTAATAAAACATTACAAGAATATTGGATTAAACCTGAACAAGTTGAATTAGCATCAATTATTGATAAAGAACAATATGAAAATGCACATTTACTTAAATTAATTCCACCAGATAGTCAAAAAATTGAAATAATGCGTTTTCGTACACGTCCTAAACAAAATATTGAATTACCATTACAAGTAACAAAAAATTTTCATATATCTATATATTTTTTTTAAAAAAAAATATTATTATAGGTTTATTGTTTTATGTCAGTTATTCAACGTCAAGTAAATATTCGAATTGAAATTATTGTATCAAATGCATTTAATATAAGTATATTATCAAAAGCATCATCAATGGCAACACATGATAAAACAGCAAATATACGTGATGATAATAGTGATGAACAATGTCCATGTGAAAATATTCAAATACGTTTTCCAGTACCTGATCCATGGGTTTATATGTTTAGAGTTGAAAAACGTTTTCGTTATGGAGCTATACATAGTGTTCGTCGTAAAGCAGGAAAAATAAAGGTAATATATATATATATATATTTGTTTTGCGTGTTATGATAGTTTAAATTCTCTAGAGAGAAAAAGATTTATTCTTATCGAAACAAAATATGTAATTTGATCAATAAGAACTAATAAATATGCAGACATAAATAAATCTAACATGTTTTTCTATGTTTTAAGAATGATAAATATGAATTTAATATTGAATCTCTAGAGAAAAATTTTCAATAGGAATATAATACGGTTGCTAAATTTTTCAATGTATAAAATAAGATGTGAATTATTTCTTTTTCAATCATTATGAACTATAATAAAGTTATATAAGAGGTCAATAAGTTCAATTTATTATGCGATTAAATTTCTCATCTAAATAAATAATCATAAATCAAGTTAATTATTAAAAATAAAACTTTAATTTTAGATTGATTATTTAATTTAAAGTTAAACCTTCAAAGTTAATGAGTTTTTTCCGATTTTTGAATAAGAACGGAAATAAAATTTCCGTTTCCGTTTATTTTAAACAATTAATTTAATCTTTTTTTTTTTTTTTTTAAAGGGTCTTGATCGTTTTATGCTTCATCGTGGTGATCCACTTGTTGCATTAATGGCAGCATCAGTTGGTGTTGCTAAATATGAACAAGCATTTCGTTCAATTGTTTGGCGTATTGATCAATTACCAAAACGAGATCAAGGTGCTTATAAAACTCATATATTTGAATGTAAATTAACAGTACCATCATATGATCCAATACCAGAAAAATTTGAACCAATTGCCGAAGTTGAATATACAATGTCACAAGCATTTATTTCACATTGTCAAGTAAATTCATATTTTTTTTTTTATATTTGATTCTTTTTTTTTTTCTTATAGATTCGTTCAGTTGCTGTACCAGAAGCTGAAGAAACACCAGAAAAATGGATACGTCCAAAAACTAATTTTAATTATACAATTGATATTGAATATGCATTTAAAGAAGAAGAAAAAAAAGAATTTGCACCTGTTGAAATTGATATGAAAGAACAATCAATGTCACAAAGTGAAACAGAAAATAATTCACATTCAGATGATAGTGATTAAAATGCTTTTTAATCAAATTATATGCAAACAAATATAAATAAATAAATAAATTGTGCAAATATTGTCTATTAAATACAAAAAAAAAAATAAAATAATTTCTTATAATAATTTATTTAGATCTCTATGCAAAAATATCACGTTACTTATCCTTTCGTTAGACATTCATCTTTCTTTCGTTTAATTTTTTTTTCTTCTTTTTTTCTGTATACCCAATTTTTCCTTCCGTTTGATTTTTGTGTGATATTTTTTTTTTTTTCTTCTGTCTTTTTATTTATACCTGCTTATTGTATTTGTACTTTTTAGAGGACCTATGTCATTTTTATTTTTCACCATTGTTTTGTGTATGTTTAGTAAAAAAAAACAGAAAAAAAAAAAAGTAAAATCTTATCATTCCTTTCCCCATTTTAATTTCAGATTAAAAGAAAAAAAATGACAGTTAATGGAAATACACGTTCATTGAGACAACATGTTCAACGTTCACTTGGTGATGATTTTGTTGAACCACCAGCATCAGTTATGTCAGCAATGCCAAATGATGATGATGATGATGATGAAGGAGAAGAATTTCAACCAAAAGCTGCAACAAGAGGACGACCAACAACAACACCAGGACGTGGACGTGGTCGACCATCTCGAACAGGACGTAAAACAAGTGCAACAATAAATCAAGCTGATGAAGATTCAATGGAAACAAATTCAATAACAATGACAACAACAAATAATACAACATTTAATAGTGGACAACAAACTGAAGAAAAAGGATATTTTCATCATTTATTAGCTGGTAAAACTAATATACAAGTATTAGTTGATCAATGGATTGATTCATATCAAGCTAATCGTGATGAAGCATTAATTGAATTAATGCAATTTTTTTTGGATAGTAGTGGTTGTAAAGGAAAATTAACACAAACAATGTATTTAAAAATGGAACATGTTGATATGTTAAGAGCTATGACTGAACATTTTGATGAGGTAAAATTCTTTATCAGACATTGAATAGATTATAATTTGATATTTATTTTTTTTTTAAGGATACATCAGAATATCCAATAATAATGTCTGGTTTACAATATAAAAAATTTCGTTCATCATTCAGTGAATTTGTTGTATTATTAATTAAACAAGCTTCATATTCAATAATTTATGATCAATATATGATTGATAATCTTGTTACATTATTAACAGCACTATCTGATTCACCTGTTCGTGCTTTTCGTCATACGGGTACATTAGCTGGTAAGAAGAAATATTTGATTATGATTATTATTTTTTTTTTTGTTGTATAGTTTTAAAAGTTATGACAGCTCTTGTTGATATTGCATTAACAATAAGTATACAAAAAGATCAATGTCAAAGACAATATGAAGCTGAAAGACAAAAATCAAGTGCAAGACGTGCTGCTGATCGACTTGATACATTAACAGCTAAACGAAAAGAGGTTTAATTGAATAAAATAATTATTTTAAAATATATGTATATTGTTTTTAGCTTGAAGGGAATGAAAATGAAATAAAAAGTTTTATGAATTTTATATTTAAAGGTGTTTTTATTCATCGTTATCGGTATGAATTGAATATTAATAAGTATATATATATTTATATATTTATTCTAGAGATATTGTACCAGATATTCGATGTTTATGTATGAGTGAACTTGGTGAATGGATGAAAAGTTATCCGATGGTTTTTCTTGATGATATCTATCTTAAATATATTGGTTGGACATTATATGATAAAGTAAAATAAGAAAATATAAAATCAAAAAACAAAATTTAATTTTTTTTTCTTTAGGTTGGTGATTGTCGTTTACGTTGTTTACTTGCATTAATACCATTATTTCAAACAACTGATCTTGTTGGTAAACTTGAATTATTTACAAATCGATTTAAAGATCGTATTGTACAAATGACAGTTGATTGTGAATATGAAGTAGCTGTACAAGCAATTAAACTTTTAACTGCTATATTAAAGTAAATAGAATAAAATAAAAGCAAATGAATTATTTTTGTTTTGTTTTTATTAGATTTAATGAACGTATACTTGAAGATAAAGATTGTGAAAATATTTATGAACTTGTTTATCATTCACATCGACAAGTTGCACAAGCTGCTGGAGAATTTCTTAATCAAAAATTATTTCATAAAGCTGAACAACCATTAAATTCATCTAAAAAACGTAGTCAAAATACAGCTTTTATGCATTTACTTGTTCAATTTTTTATTGAAAGTGAAGTAAGTTTATTAAATTTGTATTAAAAAATTGATAGCAATAGTATTATTTTATTTAGCTTCATGAACATGCAACTTATTTAGTTGATTCTATGTGGGATCAACATCCAATGATGAAAGATTGGGAATGTATGACTGATATATTACTTGAAGCACCTGATCAAGAAGAAGATCGTAAGTTTTTTATTTAAAAAAAAAAGGGACAAATTATAAGAATAAAATATTCATATATATATATAGCACTTGATGATCAACATGAAAATTGTTTAATTGAAATAATGGTTTGTTGTGTACGTGAAGCAGCTACTGGAGAATATCCAATTGGTCGTGGTCAACCAAATCGAAAAGTAAAATTTTTAAAAAGAAGTAGAGAAAATGAAATAAATTATTATTTTCTAGTTAACAATGAAAGAACA
Organism: Macrotrachela quadricornifera; assembly: GCA_022393335.1. NCBI lineage: Eukaryota > Metazoa > Rotifera > Eurotatoria > Philodinida > Philodinidae > Macrotrachela > Macrotrachela quadricornifera. The sequence goes on along the minus strand of JAJEKB010001470.1, from coordinate 139,666 downwards.
AAAACAAAAAGAAGATGATAAAAAAGTTTTAACTGATCATTTTATTGGAACATTACCACCATTACTTAATAAAGTAACGAAATATTTTTTATATTATATTATATTTTAAAAAAAAAAATTCTTTTAGTATATTGCTGATGCTGATAAATTAATTAATTTATTACAAATTCCACTTCATTTTAATTATGAAGTTTATACAACAACACGACGTGAACGTGATCTTGATGCTTATTTAAATGCATTAAGTGATATTGTACAACGTCATACAACAGCTGAAGTTTGTTGAAGAATTTTGTTTTTATATTTAGAATTTTTTTGTATTGTTATAGATTTTTGATGCTGTTTCAAAATGTTTTGAATGTGTTTGTGATGTTAGTTTTACATTATCAAATCGAGCTATTGCACATCGAGGAAATATTATAGATAAAATATTAGCAAATTTTAATGCTGCAATGGGTATTTTCGAAGAAATGGTAATGTAAAATTTATTATTAGTTATTTTTTTTTAAATAGAAATTTAATTTTTTAGGATGAAGCTGATGAAGATGATTTATATCCATTATTACTTAATTTAAGAAAATTAGATGCATTTCATCAGTAAGAATAAATATTGATTTAATTTAATAATAAATTCTTATTTGTATTTGTAGATGTCATGATTTAGGTAATACAGATTTATGGGATAAAATACATTTATTATTTAAAGCAGCTATTGATAATGAAGATATGTCACCAGAAGTAAAATCAAAATAATTTATTTTCTTTTTTTACTAAAGAATTTTTTTTTAAATAGATTGTTGATAAATGTTTTGGTATTGCTAATCGTAGTTTACTTTGGGGATTGTATCAGTTGGATATACAATTTGATAAGGTAATAGATTTCAAAGATGATTATATAAATCTAATATGCATGTTTGTTAAGTAGAAAAAAAAAACACGAGTGATATAGTTTTCATGATTTATAATGTTTAATCCTGCAAAAACAAGAGGATTTGTTCGAAAAATATGAATAAGTTGATAACAAAGGATGAAATTATGTGAAAATAATCTAACATAGGATCGAATGAAATACATATTTTATAATTTTCCATTACATATATATCCATAGCGATATCAATTAAAAAGATAAAAATTTCTATTTAGGATTTATTAAAAAAACTTGTTAAACGAAGTCGTAAATTATGTGCTCTATGTCAAAAATTAATGCTACATGCTAATACTCAAATTTGTCATTATGCATATTCAACATTATGTGATTTATTAATAAGTATGAGTCCACATTTAGTTGATAAAAATCCTGATTATCAAGTACTTGTTATTGAAATAAATGAAAATCTTATACAAGCATTATTAACATTTTTAAATACATATGTATTTTTTGCTGAAGAACCAAAAAGTAAAACAAAAAGAGAAAAGAAACAAAAAACAATATTAATTTTTAATTAAATATTTTTAGATCAAGATGAACAAGCTAAAATTGAAATACTTCATAAAAAACGTAATTTATTAGCTGCTTATTGTAAATTAATTGTACATAATGTATTACCAATTCAAGCTGCAACTAATATTCTTAAATATTATGTTAAAGTAAATTTAAATATATTTTTGTTTTTAAATTCTTTTTTTCTCGTTTTAGTTTAGCAATGATTTTGGTGATATTATTAAAAATACATTTACACGTGCTCGAGATATTTCGAAAATTCATACAGCAAAAACAATGGCTTATAGTCTTATGGCTGTATGTAGAAATAGATATTAATTAAATTAAAAAATCTTATTTTTTATTTAATAGGTTTATAAAGATTGTGTTGCAACTCGTGATAGTGCACAAGAAGCAGCTGGTAATGATGAAACTATTAATATTGATTTATCACCATTACGAGTAAGAATTAATAATTGATAAAAAAATTATTTATTTTGTTAAATTAAGGAATTAGCACGTCGATTTAATCTTTCATTTGGTCTTGATATGGCTAAACAACGAGAAGCACTTGCTGCACTTCATCGGTAAAAAAATTTATATTTTCTAATTTAATTTAATTTAATTTTTTTTTGTATTTATAGTGAATGTATTCGTTTTGCATTAACACCATTATTTAAACATGATGATCCATCTCAACCAGGTCCAAATATTCTATTTCTTGAAGTTTTACCAGAATTTGCATCAAAACTTCTTAAACCAGATAAAAAAGCAATGTAAAAACATCTTTGTTTGTTTTTTTTGTTTGATAAAATTAAAAATATAATTTTAATTTAGTTATGATCATGTTGATAAACTTGTTCATAATGCAACAATTGAAGGTGATACATGGTTACCATTAATTAATTATCGTCGTATTCTTAATGATGAACCAGGTGGTGGACATGGTCCAAAAACACGTACATCAACAGCTACTCGCGGTCGTAAACGTGCAGCACCACCAGATGGTAAAAAACATTCTTTTTTATTTTTTTTCTTATTAAATTTTATTTTTTTATTTTAGATGATAATTCCCGATTATAAATCAATAATGGTCTTTGTCTATTTGTACAGCATATAAATCTCTCTGTGTGTGTGTGTGTATTTGTTGTGTCTTTGTTATTATTATTGTATGAATTAGTCAAACTTTTCTTTTTGTTCGTTAACGCTTGTAGTCTAATGAGACTTCTGTTGAATAAAAATATCCCAAAAGATTATAAAAGATTTTTAAAAGAAAAAAAACTTTGTAAATGAACTATGCCAAGGCCATTTTGTTATAATAGCTTATTTATAAACAGAATAGGAAGTGTAATGACATCCGATCACTATGGATGTTGTTCTGTAAGCTTTAATGTATTTCTTTTTTTTTTGTCTTATCGTTTTAGTACACGCATAGTTTTCATTTCCGTATGAATTATTTTAAAGCAGAAATGTTGACAATAATATTGTCTCAATCTTAAAAAATTTTCTTTCATAAAATCAATCATTTTCTTTTCCTGTATATATATAGACAGTCTTGCCATTACTCTCTTTTATGTCATTCTATGGTGAAGTATTCAACCAAAATGCCTTTGACATTTTCTTTTATCTTATATATTGCTGATGCCGCAACGATTTTTTCTTCTTCTTGTTTATGTGATGATGACATTAGTTCTTATTCTATATGAAACATGAGCGTGTCGGAATTCTATTTAACTTGTGTTGCGACATGTTCAATATATAATAAGATGAAAAAAAAATCGAAGAAAATCTTATCATAAAGAGACGAATGGTAGAAGATAACTACTATAGTGCACTTAAGAAAGTATGTAGAGAAAAAGAAAATCGGCAAAAACATTACTTATAAGGACAGTGTAAGAATGTGACAACGGAAAGACAAACTAACACAGTTGTCTGATGGAAAGAAAATAACTTGATCGGAAATTGAAAAAGTATATTTTCGAGAGTCAGTAATCAGATTCAAAATACGTCTTGCAGATGATATAGAGAATACTTATTCTTCTAAAAATAGTTGTTTTCGATGACAAATTCTCTAAATTCAATTTAAATGAATTGTAATCCTTCAAATATGCATACTTGTGATAAATAAACAAGCAAAAGACATGCCACTTGATTAAATATCAAAATTTTTATCAAAATCTTATTTTATTCATTAAAGAAAAATGTTACCTGTTTATGAATTTTTTTGTGGTGAGTCTTGTAAGCAAAAATCTTTCTTTCTATTGTCCATATTTTGTAGGCCAATCATATGTTTTTACAAAAAAGTTTATTGTAATGACGTGGCGACATATAAAAATAAAATGTCTATTTACTTCAATAAAAATTCCCAGTTAAGATATATATGATTGTTTTTGTCTCTTAATCTCAAGACATGTTGTGACGAGATCATAGACAACAGCATTATTACATTTTTCTTTTCTAGTTTCCTAACCTTTTTGTGAATTTGTCTAAAAAAGTTGAGGATAATATAAATCTTAATCGATTGATAATATTGAATACCATGGAAAAATCGTGGAAAAATTCTTTACAAGAATATTGTCAAAAAAACAAGCTTCCACTTCCAAATTATCGAGTTATACAATCATCAAATATTCCAAATAAAGCAACGTTTCAAGTAGGCATATTACTTACATTAACTGTGCTTATCAATAAAGACAAAATTTCGTAAAAAATGATAGTGTGAATTTATTGATTTATCTTTTAGGTAGAAGTGGATGTCAACGGACATTGGTATATCGGTGAAGAGAATTGCGTATCCAAAAAAGCGGCAGAACATTCAGCAGCTCAAAAGGCATATACTGATCTCCTTAGAGACAATTTGAAATTTAATGTCGGAGATCCAGAACAATCTCATTTCGGTTCAGTAGTAAATGATACTGATCCAACTAAACATATGCCACCAGAATATGCCGATATAGAAGAATACATAGCAAATATGGGTGGGAGTTTTGGTGGTCATATTCAAAAAGTCGGACCACCCGATGCACGGGGACGATATAAATTAGTAATCGGTGGTAAATATCGTTATTGTGAAAATATTAAAAAGCATCATAAGAAAAATCAAGTATATTTTCTTCTTGATCCAAGTAAGAAGGTTTATTATCAAAAGTGTTATGATCCTGATTGTCAAGGCTTTCAATCAGCAAAGCAGCGTATTTATACAAAGGAAACCACAAATAATCAACAAGTAACTAATCTGATTAGCGAATATTTGACTTAGTAAAATCATTTTTGATTACTTTACTATCCAAAAAGGAATATCTCCTTTAAATAATTTATTTAATAGTTTTGGTATTTCATTAATACTAATTTTAAAACTTTACTGTATTTGTAGCTGCTCAATCATGATATAAACACTTCTGTTAATGTCACAATACATAACAATCAAGAAAATGTACATCATATAATGTAGTGAATTGCTAATAAGTAAAATATTTATATAATTCTTTACATATTATTTTATATTACTATTTCATGTAATTCTAATGTGTTGTGTATTTTCGAATAAAACTTGCGCAGCTAAAAAACAAAATATAATTCGTTAAGAATTAATCACAAGATTTTGGAATTCATAACATTTATCCGATACGGCAAATAAGAAACACAATGCTTTGCACATGTTTTCAGATAAGCAATATCTCTAAGAAAACGTGATTATATTTGTTAAAAGACCTTTTTGACGATCACTTATATTTAAATCGATTGAACTGAGTTTTTCGTCGGGTTTTTAAAACTTTCTGTCAACATTAAATCAGATAACTGAAATAAATTCAACAGTAATTAGTGTAGATAAAAACTTCAAAAAAATTAGACAGTCAAGCCAAACATGAAAAACACTATTGTCTCATCATTACGATAGATTCGATAGAAAAAAGCTAAAAACAAATGTTTTTTCTTTTTTGATTAAACTGATACTTTTGAGTAAATCAATTTTTCTCATTTAAAATTGATTATTTGATCATCACATCTTTGAAGTGCAAATGATCGGATCACGCAATACTTATGCAATGAAGCATGCATATCATATTAATGGAAAAGTCCAATATAAATTTCATTTTGATGATAGAATCTAGTGCATGACAATTTATGAATAGTATAGAAGGATAAATGTTGAAATACAAAAAATGCAACAAATCGTATTTAAATCAGTTTATTTTATTTTTCTTCTATTAAGGAACATATTGACCACACCCTTACAGATTATTTCGAGGTCACAAAAGAAAGAGACGGCTTGAAGCTAATGTAAGGCTTTTTTAGAGAATTCTACAACATTGACGTTTAAAAGCCTATATCTTTAAGACAAATATTTATTCTAGGAGTTTCATATAATTCTGTACTTCTTCAAAAAAACATCATGCTAATCCAATTATTGACAACAACTATTTTATAATACACCCTAAACATTTTCTATAGGTCAACAATAGTCAGCTTTGCAGCACAATTCTTTGGTGGAATTCGATTAATAAAAAAAAAGAAATTCAGTGTTTTTTTATGCCAACACACTATGAATAAAACATCAGCATGATTAAAATAACTAATGAATGAGGATTGCAATCAAATAAAGAAATATTAAACGCTTTATACATGTTTTGTTTTAATTTGAAAGTTATTACGATTTTAAAATATTAATCATGCTAAAAATTGATAAAATAGGACATAATGGTGTTTTTACGTTTTTTTAGCCAAAGTAAAAGGTATCGAACTCAAACTTTGCAGTTATTCAAGGCTATGTCAGCAGAATAATTTACTAAAGTTTCATATTGTTAAATGTAAGAATGATGAATCTTAATTTCGAACACCGATTATTGAGATGTAATGGATACGAGTATTCATTTTATTGGTATGCACCCGATCACACCACTCATATACGAACTGTTATAACTACAGTGACGTTTCTCCAACATGATTTCAGTGACTTCATTATGCTTCATATGTTATTATTATAAAGATTATGCTGAAAAATTTTTTAATACATTCATCTTTTGTTAAATATAACATCACAAAAAAATTGACAAATAGAAGAGCAAAGTCACATCTAGGAATACACCAGTTCAAGTTTCGATTTTAAAATTAGAACTCGTCAGAAACAGGCGAAAGTGTCTGAAGTTCTATTACAGAATTATCAATTTTTCTCTCGCATTGTTTAAAGTGTTGTATGTCACTATAACTTGCAACATTTTGTATCAGCTCTAGTATTGTGCTAGCGTCAAAGACTGATTACAGTGGGATTCATCTGTGGTCATTGTCAAAGATATTGTCGATCTACATCTCTAATCACGATATAAAGAATAAATGGCTATTTATTTCAATTTACAATATCAATATATTCTAATGGGTTTGCGATAACGTGTTAAAACTGCCAGAAGCTCATTTATCTTATTTCTAACTAACTGTAGTTAAAATCTCAAATCGATATTCTGATATCTAATGTGCACTTTAGTAGAAGATCAATGACTATTTTTCGATATTTGTAACGTTGATATATTATTATTGATATAATATACCGAGCTGATGTTTTCGAGATACGTTATTCAATCAGTTGACAATTTTCTACAGAATGAACCGAAAAATTGTTTTGTACGTTGCTAACTTTCAAATTATAGTTTGTATTTTTTCTAAAATTTCAGCTCTTTAAACAACTTCAGAGCAAAAATTAGTAATTGTATCATGAAACTCCAGAAACTTTCGCTTTCAATCTGACTCTGATTCATTTTGGTTATTTGGGACTGGTGCACTCCTAGTTACGTGACTTTAGCCGAGCTGAGCACGAAACTCAGCCATAGAGAAGTTGGGATCGATTTTTCGACCTTTTGGTGCTGCCGCTTCCTTATGTCCCAACACGCGAGCAGCAGGTACACCGTAAGCTTTTTGAAGAGCTTTGACGCCTTTCACGTAGCTCTGATATTGTACTTCCGGCCAATGTGCATGTCCACTATCGGTAGCTGGCAAACCAACTCCTTCGGCTTCGATACCGATTGCATTATTATTTCCGTAAATGGAATCATCAATAGTACTACCGGCATGATAGGAACGACCTGCTGCAATGACGAACCAAGTTCCCGATCGACCTAATCCAAGTTGTGACAATGGACCTGAAAGGCTAGGGGTACCATCGCGAACGATCCCCAATGAGGGATAATCACCTGTGGCTGGACCTGCCGTGTGATGAACAATGATACCTTTCACAGAACTCATCACACCATGACCACGAGTTTTCCAACCAGCAACTTCAACCACGTTAAGACCGGCGCCACGAAGAATATCGGCCAAACCTGTGAGCATTGTGTTAACTGGTTTGCTGGGACTAGGACCAGTCGGAGTAGATCCTACAGTGCAGCATTGAATAAGGTTGCCACCAGGGCAGAGATTGGCTGGATCGGAACTTCCCCTACAAGTTGAAGTTGGTTGACATATACCTGCGATACCCTTGCTATTCGTGCATGTACCATATGTACAACACTGAATTGAATTGTCACCCGGGCAGAGATTGGCTGGATCCGAAATTCCACGGTTGGCTGAACATGTTTTGGTGCTAATACATTCTCCGCTAAGGCCATTCCTGGCGGTGCATGTTCCATATTGTTGCGCAAGACCGATCAATGGCAGAACCATTGCCACCACAAACTGTATAATGATCCGCATTGGAATATTCTATGAGTAGAAATAAATGATACAACAAGTATAATTGAATTAATTAATCTATCACATTTTCATTTACAAGAAAAATAAGGAATGTGTTGTCACGCACCTTTTTCTCTCAATTTTTTTAATCTTATCTATTCTTGACCAATCATTTTATCCTTCAGCTGACAATCTTCCTTTATATTCCCATGCCGAGAAAATCGCACAAAAATCTGGATTAATTGACAATTTTTTCGCAATATACTACGCGATACTTAGATATATTACTTAATTCTTTGCATCGGTTGTGAATGTCTATATTCGATGCAACCATATCCATGCTCACTCCAGTATCATATCAACCCATACTCTTACACGCACCTACCTTTTCATCTACCCGCTCATCGACACTACCACTGTATTCTTTGCGAAAATATAATATATAGAAGCTTATCTCATGAAGCACTAAAAACATTTCAACCGATGATACGATGGTTAAATAGGACATAGCCAGAAATAATATCCCCTAAGTAAGTTCGGGTGCAAGTTGCTTCTAGTTGCAGTTATGAATTTTTCAAGTTATGAGCTAAATTTTCAGTTTTACTCCTAACTCTTAGTGTTCTTGAAGAAGTAATAGTATATTCAGCCAGAATCTGTCTTACGCTGTCTATCTTAAAGTTCCAGTCCACAAGGATTAAAAAAGCGTGTTTTTTTTCTTAACTAAACATTTTTTTCGTATTTCATCACTTGTAAAAAAAGAATCATTTTAATATTTTTTCTTAGACTATTCTTGAGCAAAGACAAACTATCTATTGAAGAGATGTAAACTTGTTCACTTCTTTTCTCCTCTTTCTGATAGATATATTTTTGTGAATGGCGCTAATCATTATCTTTTTATAAGTAGATCATTACATTGAACAACTAATCGATGATCAATCGAGCATGGTTGTACTATCGGACATGAATGAACTGAAACTATGCCAAGATGAAGATATAGAAATGCAGAAAATAAAAATGACTACTACAAATATCATTTAATAAAAATAGAATCCTGATACAGAAAAAACAAATACTGTTTGTATTCACTCTAAAACTTCAAATACTGAATGAATGGGAAGATTCATCCTTGGTAGATACATTTTAAAACTAAGACGAAGTTACTTTTGTTTAATCTTATAGTGTTCAATTATCGACTCACTTTTTGGTTATTGAAATTAATAACGGTTATAGTATTGTGTGATGGTGCTCTTGTGTGTTATTCAGACTAATGTATAGCTGTATTTATCTGTTTTCTATTCTCTGTTATTAGAAGTAGGATAAAAAGTGCAAAATTAATTGATTTTTTTCTCTTTGAAAGTTGATCCCTATGAAAAAACAACTAGGATTAATTTTGCAATTTTAAGCATTTATGGGTGTTTCTCTAAAAGAAAGAGTTTCACTGTAATCCCCACAATATTACAAAGTGAAACATGATATAGCATCTTTAGGCATGATCGATAGAGTACTGTTTGAAATTATATAGAAACAGAAACCGGCTGGAAACAAGTGAAAAACTCAATTCCATCAAAATATCTGCTTTTTTGTCACTATTCCAACAATTTCAACAAAAAGAAAACTGAATAACCGAAATAGAACCTGAACAATTATTTTTATAACGAAAACTAAAATTGTCTCTCAAGCGGGGAAACTGCCTTCTTACCTATACTCCTTCCAATAAACATCATGAATTATTGTTACACCTGAGTATACTGTTCATGATAATCGATACAAGTAACAAGTAAAACTTCCAATGCCTGTTTATTCTTATGAACAGGATAAAGAACGTTGCTGATACCCTCAAACAATTCTTGAAACAGAATTCCATTAAAATTCTCTTTGTTCATATCAAGAAGTATGTTTAAAAAATTGACCAATAATTCATGTAATTATAATAGATATGGAATTGTAATATTCCTGCAGTTAACTCTGTCAAATATCAAAACGTAACTAATATAAGACAAAAATATATATTACACTTTCTTAGCTCAATATTAATCACTTTAACAAACCCATAATCAAATAGAATACATTGGATAATAGTTGCTATTGTAATTATCTTTGATAAAGATGGTAAACCATGTCACAACTATTCGATGAATGCATTTTGAATTGATATTAAGCTGCTATTCTAGTTATCATCTTCACGTCGAACATTGTTCGAATTTTGGAATGATTGATCAAAAATAATCAGTGATAGAAAGATATACATAAAGTTCTCATATTGTAGTAAACTGAGTATGAGAAAGAATGTACCATTCAGAAAACTAGCATTCTAAGACTGTACGCATATAATTGCATGGCCACTGCTGATCATCATAACAGCAAGTTGATTTCAATAGGATAGGAAATTATGCGGTTTTTTTCACTTCGAGCATACCAAAAGTAATGACATCATCTCTTTATTTCTTTATAGAAAACGATGTTCTATTTTTCTATACTATTTTATCAAGATTCAACTGGTGTCATAATTATAAAATTTTCAAAACCAAAAAAATAACAGTTTCTTTTATAATATATCATGGGCATATAAATGGTCATATCTTTGGAATAAGTTGTAATTGAGGCAAGATCGAGAACTGCTGCTTCTATCGTTGGATATAGAAGATAGAGGCGCATTGATTTTTCAATTGATCTTTAAAGGACCAAACTTTTTTTTGTGGGTTGTTTAAATTTAATTATTTAAGGATTATAATTAAACTCGTCGAACCTCTAGCTCAATTTTCTAGCAAATTTGCTTTTCATTTATTTTCAAATGAAATGCAGTTTTCAGAAGATTAGAAAAGCAAATTAAAAAAAAAACTTTCAAGCACCATTTTCTCTATCATTAAATAAAGAAAGAAGATGATCACGTTATTTCTTCTGGTATATTATAAGTAACAAATAAACGGAAATGATTGATTTGAATAATATATTTTATTCGCACAGATAAGGTATTAAGAAAAATCTGGAGGGGTTAGAAATGAAATTTAAAACACAAAAATAGACTATCTCAAATTAGCGCACAATGCGAATGTCTGCACAACCTCGAAAGGTTTCTTGTTTGCCGTAACCCATGCCTTCTTTCCCATTGCTTGAGCCCCAACGATTTGCACATGTCCAATCCCATTGCAAAACACATCGATTACATGTTAAACCATCAGGTAATTTAAGCTTGAAAGAATAAGATGGACGATCCCAACCATTAGCAACACTGTACGTATAAGTGCCTGGAATATCCCAACGGTAAGAGCTGGTAGGTTTTGTTGGTGCCTGGATAATTTTCAACGGATATCGATTCAGACATTCTTGAGTCACTTCGACGTTATTGTTTGTCACAGGACAAATTTTGAAGTTAAACCATCCCATATGATTAGCCATCATGTCGATACGAGCATCAATTACCGATCCAGCTTTGTAAGTATGTGTAGGAATACCTGTAAAATATTTTCCATGAGGTCCTTCATTATGTCTAGGTCCATCAATTCGATCACCACAAACACCACATCTTCCACCCATCTTCCAGTGATGCTACATTTAGAATAAGTAAAAATCTATCTGAATAGTATAATTAAACTAACCTCGTATCCACCACAATTTAATTCGTAATCGTTGTAATTAATCGGTGTTTTGAAACCTAATTGCCATGCCGAACTTCGACTAGGTGGCAGTGCTAGTCTACCATGACCGCTTACAGTTTCCATAAAAATCATCATTATGGTGAAAAATTTCAGTATAGTCATTATATCGTAAAACTTAAAGATATAGATGTTATAAGCTCTATATTAAACAAAGAAGTAGTGAATTCAAATCAAATAAATGTTCAAAACTATGTAAGTCCTACTTATGCAATGATTTGATATATAAGTTGAATAGTATATGATAGTGCACAAATTGATCTTATATATATATATACGACAACTCCAAATAAGATGGAAGCAAAATTTGATGTTGAAATAACCCCATAGAGTGGGATGAGATAAATTCTTTTGTCCCATGAAAGTTTTTTGGTTTTTTTCCCATAGAAATATACAGAGTTTTTGTCTGGGAAAATATAAACAGTAAGGCATAACGTTTATTGTATTCTCATTATAGAACTTGTGATATAGGGAAAATTCCAATCATAGTTGGAATTTACCACATACATTATACGTTATATGGACATATCCTCTTGCCTTTCTTTTACATGGTATTTTCCTTTCATCACATATATATATATACACATATATATGTCGTATCGAAGTTACAACTTCGATAGCAATGCTTGACGAAGTTACAACTTCGACAACAAATTTTGTCGAAGTTATCTGAAACCAACTAATTATCAAAAATTACCAAATAATCAATGATATTGATATCAGAATATAAATTTAGTGTAAATTCTTTATTTTATAAACATATATATTGTTTTTATTTGTATTATTTTATTTAACCTTCTAACCATGATGGTTCTAAAGGAAAACATATGATTGTTTACGATGAATTATGTACAAATTTCTTTAAAGAAAAATCAAATATTATATATTCTTATTTATATAACTCTAGAACATTTTAGCGGACTGAAAGTTCTGCAGCTGCTAAAGTAAATTTTAGCAAAGACTCGATGCTGATTCATACAAAATCCCTACACGCATAATAGCTGCTGCGAACTGTAGTTTTCGAGCTTGAGCAAGATAAGATACATATTATGAAAGACAAATTTCAGTAGTAGAGTAAATTCGATAAACCTCATTTATACCATGTTAATACACAAATAAAAGTTGAAATATGATAAGTATAAAATAGGACAGTCAGGAAAGCCTTGGTTTTGCTTAGCAAATGTCCGAGTTTGGCTAGCGTTCAAGTTGTTTTTATATGAATGATTTTCTTTATGAGTACGAGAGTAAAGTAGTGTATAAATCAGCACGAAGTACTTTCTGAGATCCACTTTATTAGTTGCAGAACTTTCTGTTGGCTAAAGCGCTCTAGAGTTCTTTAAATAAAAATGTCATTTTTGATTTTTTTGAAAAAAATTTCATACATAATTCAGCGTAAAAAACAATATATATGTTTATAAAATAAAGAATTTACTCTAAATCTATATTCTGATATCAATATCATTGATTATTTGGTAATTTTTGATATTTAGTTGATTTCAGATAACTTCGACAAAATTTGTTGTCGAAGTTGTAACTTCGTCAAGCATTGCTATCGAAGTTATAACTTCGTCAATTTTGTCTGTCGAAGTTATAACTTCGTCGGCCGGTGTAACTTCGATACGACATATATATATCATTTCTTCCAGTCTAATAGTTGTTCTTCTCCTTTTCTGATTTCTCCCTATTTCGGTTGTTCCTCTGTTATTCTAATAAACTCATAGTTTATTTAACGGAAAAGCTGAACCATCACTACGTGACAGAACTAAAATTCTAATATTTATTATCTCTACTTCAAATTGATTATTGTACAGTTTTTTGATCACTAAACAAATTATTAGTTGAGAAAGAATTCTTGTTAAATATCGACTAAAATTTAATTGAGCAACAAAATAACATGAATGAGCAGTAAAATAATATGAATGATCAGTAATCCAATTTAGCGGTAAAGAAATCCATTGAGCAGTAATTATACTGACTGAGCAGTAATTATATTGAATGAGCGGTAATTATACTGATTAAGCGGTAATTATACTGACTGAGTCGTAATTATAGCGATCGAGCAATAAAAATTACAATAAAGCAGTAATAAAACTGGCTAAACAATAATTTAATTAAACTAAAGGTGAGCGCTACATAGCTGTGGCAATATATACGTTTTTTGTCGTCTTCTATTATATATTTCTTTGCTTTTACAATATCTTCTTCTTTTTCTTCCACCTGTTGGAATTTTTCAACAGTTCTCGTCTGTTTGTTTTTTTGTTTGTAATTTTCTAACGCATTTCGTATTAGTTCCAAGTCCTTTTGGATTTTCCCCTGTTATTCGCTTACTGTATATATTGTGATCATTTATAAAGTAATAGCGAAATTCATGTTTTATCAGTAATACTGATATACCCCTCTACAAATGGCTCAATCACAACATATAGCACGGTATATCTCTAATTGCATTATCACATTGGACCGACGGGTATAATTAGGTAAAACTAAACAAAGAAGTTATATCTATTTCAAATGGTAATCAAACCACATGCTATTCGTCTGCTGATCAAGAAACTACAATGACGGATAAAGAAATAAAACGATATAGGATGTGTAGGTTCAATTTATTTGACACATACAAGTCTGTTTACTTCAAAGTATGGCGCATATGTTTGCCAAGCTATGGCAAAGAGTTGAAAAAAAAAGAATTCGCACTTGCCTATCATTCCTCGAAAACTATATTTGCAAGCACATCATAGGTATGCCTATCAGATTAAAATATTGCAAACTTCCACCCGAGGAAAAAAATGTGGCTATTGCATCAAAAAGGAAAAGGGTAGACCATGCAAAGCAAAGAAAGCATTACTGACGGAATGACAAAAATAATTTCTCATTCTTCTAGTTTTTACTTCCAGTTATATCTATAAATATTGTACCTTTTCTTTTTTTTACTGCTAATACATGAAATTTTCACTGCTATTTAAGGATTAAATTATTGTTCATTTAATGATATAAAACTGCACAAATCAAATTATTTTGTCGCACAAAAATTACTACTAAATAGTGCTATAATTACTGCTTCTCGCATTTTTTTACTGCTCAAATAAATACTAGCCTTAAATATCTACATAAAACGTTTCATTGTTAAAATAAACACATATATATGTACAAAAATGTATAAGGAGAAAGATTTAACTAGAAAGTGATGAAAACAGAATGAGTCACTAGAGAATACAAGAGGGAACATATTTTCTATCCGAACATCGATATGCATGATGTCATGAGAATGACAAAAAGAACGAAATAAAGCGCAAATAATATCATCACTTACCATTGTCAACATCATTTTTTCATAAGTTTTGCTGTAGAAAAGACAATGAGAAGATAGAAAACAAAACCGAAGAATAAACTGATCTTATCTCTTGAACAAAAGACAAGATCAATCTACTAATCTCAACTTTTGCTTTCTTGTAATTTATTAAACCGAAAATAAATTATAAATAATTATATTTGTAAAACTATAAATTTTTGATGATATGTTTCATATTATATATTAAATATAAACATTCATCAGAGCTTCGCATTACAGAAAAGCACAAATAATGAAAGTCTTAGATAAATAAAAAAAACAAGAAATAAGTAAAAAGAAAGAGACGAATACGGAAAAATTTTGAAGAGGGAGTACATGATTTGACATCAACTTGTTTGATCATCACTCTAAATATTACTTAGATCCAAGTGTATGATTTTATTTCTTAACTATTGCCTCTTATGATCAGTAACTAGAGATCTGCTCTTGATAAACTTCATCAGTATCATTCACTAATCGACGATCTTGTCCTCGATCTTTCCAGATTCTTGAATTTCTTGATTTTCAGTCAAGATTCTTTTTACTATTCCTTCTATACAAGAATCTTGCCTGGAAAAACAGATCTTGATCTTCTGCCAAGATTCGTGTAGACAGAATCTTGTGTGGCGAGGCAAGAAATTCATTGCCAGACAAGATTCTTGTCTTCTTGTTTTCTTGTCTGATTCTTTTTTCCTTACAATTCTTGCATGATTCTTATTTTCTTGAATTCTTGTCTGAATCTTTTTCTTGAAGTTCCTGATTGATTTTTGTGATATACATATGGGTGTCGGATTAATATCAGCATTTCATTTATTTAATGCTAATATCAATACTTTCGTATAATGCTCCTGAAGCAAAAGTATCGCAGTTTGTATTGATTAACGTAACGTTAAAGCAAAGCTTCCATCTTTGATTGATATCAATAGTTTTTTATACAGAACTATTGATATCATTCAGAGATGTAACTATTGCTTTAACATTACATTAATCAGTACAAGCTGCAATACTGTTGCCTCAGGATCATTATACAAAAGTATTAGAGTTAGCATTAAATTAATGAAATCCTAATACTAGGCTGACACTCCTCGCCATAAATGGCGCTTGTCTTTACCATATTATGATTATCTCCTTTCGTTACTAGACATTGTTCTACAGTTGGAAGCAGTAAAGATAATTAAGTTGAGAGAGCTTGTTATTTTCGATGTGTTCTCCATTGCCTTTGGTTTATTGTATGAGGTGATGGTTCTAAAAAAAAAGACAATATGCGACTCGAAAAAAAAGAATATTATAGGTACAGATCCCTATCATTTAAATTAAAAATAATATTGCTAAAAAAATTACTTAAATCTTCTTGGTTGATTTCTATAAGAAAAATATCTACAAATGAAAAAATAAATGTTAATGACAAATACAATTTTTCGAAAGACAAATCATTGTTGTATTTTACTGTCTTCTCTCTACATTCAATAGAAAAAGAAAATAGGTGAATGTCTTTTCAATATGTTCGACTATCTTGAAAAGTTACTTACTCAAAGTACAGTGAAAATATTACTTCTTTTATTATAAATGAATATACAAAGGTTATACAGCTGCATTTATACATGTATTTAAACAAGGAGAACACGTGCTATTGATCTTGAAGGTCATATAAGAATCTTTAAAAGAAAGAAAACAGAAGCTTGCTTAAACTTCAAGAAACCATATATATCCTGTAGGTTCTTTCTAGATTCTTGTTTTCCTGATCAATCAGGCAAGATTCTTTTCGTTTTGAAGTTCAGCCAAGATTCTTGTGAGAGGAAAGAAAAAAGATTCTTGTCTGAACTTAAAAATTTCTTGAATATCTTGTAATTCTGACCTGATTCTTTTTCTTCAGAGTAATCAGACAAGTTTCTTGTCATCTTGAACTTCCGATAAGAATCTTTTTTTCTTTCCTCTCAAAGGAACCTTGCCTGAACATTATGATTTAAAAGAATCTTGGCTGATAATCGAGAAAATCAAGAATCTGGAAAGATCGAGGACAAGATCGTCGACTAGTGTTACTTTCTATTTCAAATTGTTTGGAAGTTTCATGGTGGCATTAAATAACATTGGCAACTCGGTCTAACAAAGTACAATTAGTAACATATTAACATTCTATATGTCTGATGATTTTTTTTATGAGTTTCATATCATTTATTGAATGAAAATTTTCTATAGTTTGACTGGATATATATTTATACAAATTGATCTGAATAATCAGTGAAGAAAGATTAGATGCTTGTTCCATAAAGATGCAAATGTCCATCCATGTATTCTGTATAAATCTGTTGACATTATCGTTATCTATGATCATACGAACAATTTATGAAATATCAACAAGTCACTAACGGCTGAGTGTCTCGAATGACTCATTCGTAGAGTGTTGAATACATCGTTAGCCAGTACGTTAGATGGAAGGGTTTACACCCGATTCATCCCTAATTCGTCCCTTTCTCATTTTTCAGACACTCCTAACCCGTTCCTAATTATAGATGAATCAAGAGCTTGTATTGTAGAGAGAGAGAGAGAACTATTTATTATCAAAGAGAGAAGATCACAATACAACTATTGACATATCTATTTTTTTGATTTCTTGATTAGCTTTATTTTAACAGCTTTACCACAGCTTATAGCCAAATCTAAGTCAGATATTTCTTCATTTGTATGCTATTGGAGCAACCGAGCCAATTGCACATCAATTTTGTCATTGATTTTCCTTGGTTTGCGCATATGTATGAAGGTTTCTTCAGCTTTATGCTGCTGGAAGATATGCTCGTCTCGTAACAATTCAATGAATCGATAGATGTATGAATGCGTAGGAAAGATATTACCCATCCTATTGCTATACCCCTCCACGCTATTGTTCTTACGTGGTAAGTTTTGAATAACAGCTTCATGAACACTCCATATATTAACCGGAAAGAGACAAGATGGTGAATCAAGATAAGTATTGACAATATAGTCGTATGATATACTTTTTCGAGAAAAAACTAATGCTATATATAGGATGAAGCTCAACCATATAGATGGAAATTTTCATCGAATGAACAAAACAACAAATAGGAAGAAATCCTATCATTCACAAAGACCAAGGGACAAGAGCACTTATGAAGAAAAGGAAAAAACTAAACATATATAACAGATGTATGTCAAAGAAAAGGAAAAAATCAAACATATATGATGACGTATAACGAAGGAATAGAAAAGACTAAATACGTATGTTGGAAAAGACCAACGAGCATAGAAGAAAGAAAGCAAGAAAAAGAGAGAGAGAGAGAGATGATGATGATGATGAGTAAATGACTAATTAAGCATGGGACGAATTGGGAAAGGGACGAGTTAGGACTCAATTAGAGTGGGA
>JAJEKB010001470.1:98544-121216 GCA_022393335.1 Macrotrachela quadricornifera | reverse complement strand
GAATTGGGAAAGGGACGAGTTAGGACTCAATTAGAGTGGGACGAATTTCATATGGGACAAATAAGGGGCGAATCAGGAGATTACCAGATGGAAGGATGTAGATACCGCCGTCTATAAAAAGAAAAAGACGTAAGAAACCTGCTGTATGTGGATTCTAATAATAATAGCAGCTGGTCTCAATAGACGATAAGCCTAAGGGACATTATTATTATTAGAATTTGAAGACGAGTAAAATTTTGAAGTTAAACAAGTGAGAAACATTAATCAATCTGACTCTGATTTCTTAATATGATCGCTAGTCCATTTAATTGATAGTGTTAATAGAAAGAGAATATTTCTTTGATGGCAATAGTAACTCTGAATGAGTCGAAATTACGATGTTTATGTCATCGATATTCGAGTTCAGCAGGAAAGCGAAGAAGAAATTGAAGAAAAAATGAACTAAGAACAGACGCATTTTTCGTAGACTGAAGATATTCGTAAACATCGATAATACTATTAAGTATCAAATTAGCAGAGAATCAATGAAAGGAAGTCTAAAATGTGCACAAAAATAACGATCACCTGACTTTTGAACAGTTGCTTGGTAATTCCTTCAGAGTTTTTATGAATCTTCAACCTAGGAATGCGATAAAGCTGAATTATTTTAAAATTTATTAATATCATGGACTCGTATCGTAACACATGTGTTATTCACACATCTTCAATCTCTCAAATTAGCTTTTATTTTCGTTGACAGCTACGTGATCAACATGTTTTTTTCTATCTTTCTTCTTCTATAAGCAAAATGGTGACTTTATTTCTTTTCTCTGTGAGAAAAAAACAACTTGATAGGTGTTTGTAAAAAAAAGTTTGATCCACATCTTGCAATTTTACCTTTAAGTAATTTATTCATTTCTGTTGCTTTAAATATGAATGAGTCACTTCGAAAATACACTATCAATGCATACAGATTAGCATCTTCATGGCAATGAGTCAACGCGAGATCACTAAATTGTCCATATAATCTTCGAATAATGAAAGAAAAATAGAACGACAATTGATAGTGACAAAAGATTTACACTCTTTTTAGAAATTATTTATCGTTTTTTTGAAAAATCTATCTATTCTATCTGTAATCATTGGAAATAAGTTCAACTGAGCTTTTCTCAATATGAACACTATTTAAAATAAAATGAATTAAATGCAGTAAAATAGAATACGTAAATGAAAATAATTATGAGTTGAAAACACTTTGTATATTTCAATTTGCATTCTGAAACGTTTTAATGAGTTTTGAGTTTTCAATATTGTATTACTACTTAACACTACCTTCTGGATTTAAAATCATTAATATGAATTTATCGTATGACTTTTATATAATATTATAAATCTGCTTTATTACTCTCAATTGTAACACATATATCCTTTATTGTCTTCCAAAAGTCGGTCAAAATTATATTTAAAGGTATCGGTGTGTAGTGGTCTTTTTCACATGCTATCGAACATTATTAGAATTGAAAGAAAGGAATAAATCATATGAGAGCAATATTGAAAAAAATAAATTTGAAGTTTTTTGCAAACACCTGTTTCGCTTTCTCTCTAATAGCAAAACAATGTCTATGTTTCTTCTTTCTGCGAGAAAAAAATAAATCTGTATCTCTCTTTTTGCAATCTATTCTATATAAAGATGGAACAAAACTATACGACCATATCATTTACATACTTGCTCATACTCATCTATTATTCTTTCCTCTAAGTGTCGAACACCAACAAGTGACAATGGAGAAGATCATCCAAGTGCTTTATTTGGTTATCCTCGTAGTATTAGTGCTAGCAATCTGCATGGTGAAGTCAGCGCCTATGGAAAATGATAACGGCAATGGCTTTCCAAGTCATTTACGTAACAAAGATAACTTTTATTCATATATAACAATTTAATACGCCAACGAACAAAACACAATGTGTATCAACCAAAACGCCACAAATATTTGAACACAAAGCTAAATGTTGTTCATTTGTTATTCTATATACATCTACATCAGAACCCTTAGAAGTTGGCTTCCAGTAAGCGTAATAACCGAAGAGAATTTTTGTATTTAGTCATTTTTCTTCTGTCGTTCAATCGTGTTAATGAACTTGAAATATATGGTTTAGATTGACCAACATAGTCAAATAGAAATTTTATATGAAGTGTTCTTATATCATATGTTTTTCGACCATGGAATAAACTTCACATATATAATTATAAATAAACAATATAATTGAATAGGATCTTAATACAATGTATTCTTTCAGTATGTGTCTATCGATCATCTAATGAATTTCAGATATATGCTTGCTAGGTAGCAAAATAGTTAAATAAAGCCTTTGTATGAAGTATTCTCCGAACATGTGTTTGTCGGTCATGTGAATAATTTCGAATGTATGCTTGCAAAGAAACAAAGTAGTTGAATGAAGTCTTTGTCTGAAATATTCTTTCCTTATGTATTTGTCGATCGTCGAATGAACTTCAAATATTTGTTTTAGATCGAGCATTATTGTCGGATGGAATCTTTATATGAAGCATTCTTCTATTGTCTATTCTTCAATCATCTGATGAACTTGAAATATATATTTCGAATCGAGAAAAATACTTGAATAGAATCTTCGTGTGAATTATTCTTCCGTAATGTATTCGTCGATCATCTCATAAACGTCAAATATTCAATCAAATCGAACAAAATACTTGAATAGAATCTTTTTATTTGTATAAAGTATACTTCCATCATGTATTCGTCAATCACGTAATGAAATTTAAATGTTTGCTTTGAATCGAACATAATATTTGAATACAATTTTTTGATGAATTATTCTTGTATCATGTGTTTGTTGATGATGTGATGAATTTGAAATATATGTTTGGAATTGCGCAAAATAGTTGATTTGAATCTTGCTATGATTTATTTTCTCATAATTTAGTCGTCGATCATATACTAAACTTTGAATCTTTGCTTCGAATTGATCAACACAATTGAATAGAATTTTGATTGTTCATAAATCCAAGTATGTTGTTTTAATACATTCCATCGATGATAACTCATTCATAGAAGATTGCTAATGTTTGATTCTATCACTCGTACATATTTTTTTGACATATATTATCATTTGAAGTGCTTTATGGTACTGAACTAACTCAGCACGTTTTTTTTTTCTAGGAAACATGGCACAAACGTACATCTACACCGAAAGTCCACATTTCCATCATATCATTCGCATAATCGAACATTATCGATTAGCTAGTTCTCTTGTTCTCCTCTGATTAACTTTCTTCTTCTATATTTTCAATTGTTTTTCGGCATCACCGCAACTTCCTATTTTCAATAAATCCAAATAAATCTACCACAAATGGTTGCTTGAATGTTTGTTTTGTAACAATAAATAAAGACTCAGAAAGTAAATATCTACTGTTGAATCTGATTATAAAGTTCATTTGAATACATATCCATAAATAGTTTATTTGAGTTTTACTTATGTTAATTTGCTTATCCAAGTAAATTAACATTGAAATGGTATGATAGTACACTATAGATATCTATTGATTGATAGTGTGAGATAATTATTTGAAAAAAGTAAAAACATGTAATAGTGTCTTGTCACAATTTTTATCATAAAAAGGATGTGCCAGAGATATTGGTCCTATGAGTCGAAGATAATTATATGCATTCTATAAAAAAATGTTTACTCTTGTCATTGATCTCAACATCTTTCATATATCACGTAAATCCTTTTCGCCAAAATAAAGCGTCATTTCGTTAGCTAGTGAAATATATCTTATCTTCCACTGTCTTTGTCATTCTCTTTCTTTTGTATTCCTATATATTATTAAGTGTGTCAGTTTCTTATTCGCTCGAACTAGGAACTCTTCAGAGGTTCCTGAGTCTCAGATTTCTAGGAATCTTTGAGTTCCTAGGAACTGGAAACCTAAGAGCCCTTCTGATTAGTGTTCACGAGTTTCTAGGAACCAGAAATTTATTGGAATTTTTGGCTTCATAGTTTAATCTAAAATCTGTTTCTTCGTCTGAGAGGTAAGAATTAATTTCCTATTTCGCTAAATTTCCTTACAGAATAACTTAAGAAAGCATTCCTCTTAGTGAAGAGGATCTCAGTCAGTTATAATTTAATCCGGTTGATCTTAACAAAAATCAATAAAAATATATGATGTTCATTTGAGTAAAAGTGAATCTTGAGAGTGAGGGTGAGGGTGTAAATATACTCTGTCAGATGTAAACACCATTTTTACTCAAGGAACTGTTCAGATGGGCTTCTGATTAACAAAACTTTCTCTCTATGTTCTTGACGACATGAAATGTTCATAATGCTTTGATTTGTATGGCCAGACATACCATTTTGAATGAACCGTCTAATACTGGGATGGTGAGATCCCATGTACACAGAGGTTCATTTTGCTCATTTAGAACGACTTCTGTCTTTATCTACTATTGATCGAAAAGAATCTTAATCAATTCCAATGTCGGAAAAGGCGTCAACATTAGAGTATACATCCAAATGTCGAAACATGGAAAATGTCTATGCCAAACATTACACGATTGACGACATGTCTGAAAAAAGGGTTTGCTTTTATGCTTTCGAGCTCTCGGAAAACATCGGTGATTCTGTCTCAGACTTTCAGGCTGTACGACAGAGACTTCATCGAGATAAATATCTTGACATGTCTCTCAACGATTTTTGAGAAAGTCACTATTTTTCTGTTAACCTAACAGCAGTGGTGAACAGGAAAGCCAGGAATTCACGAAGGCTGAGGGTGAGAGTGAGTATAGCTATCATGATAACCTAGACATCTTTGAAATTGCGGATAGAATTCTATCAAGTGGTACGAAGTACAGATATCGATAATGCATCTAAGGATAAATCATATATACAATACCTGCGGGTGAGGGTGAGAGTTAGTCAAAGCAACCTACATTTATTTATGCTTTGATATTTTGCATGATTTACATGTTTTTCTTAATGAAGCTTTGAATATATATGCTACTACTACTTGATTATGAAAATCTGTTGATAACATCGATCGTTGAGAAAAACAAATTCTCTCTCTTTATACAGCAGTCCATGAAGTTCATAATAACATTCATAATTTTTACCTTTTTACCATGTCAATTTGGAAGTATCTTCACATACATTAAAGGTAAGTCAACGTTCATTCGAAGACCTATCAACTGATATTTTTATCAATATCATAACTAATTCAATTGTAATTCGTTAGTTTATTACAGTATATGAATCAAATGACTCTAAAAACTACACATTTCTAACAAGATGTTTTTAGTAGGATTATAATGTCTTACAATGGCCATATCAAGGAGATGTGTGGTACAATAGGTTTTGTAGAGGAAAGTTTTCTCTACAAAACCGTATAGTCGATTTCTCAGATCCACTCGGATATAATCTATAAATCTCGATAGAATACTCTATAGGATGTTAATCGTAAAAAAAGAAAATATCGTACAGAATGTTCTATCGAGATTTATCATACCATTCGAAGTGTATCTGAAAGATTGTCTGTAGAGTTTTGTAGAGCGGAATTTTCTATACAAAATCTACTGTGTTTTGTATCTTCAAAACGTAGTCATGTTAAGGCATGCTAATCAACTTTTTATGTTTATTTATCAGAAAAACTGCATTTGAGGCTTGTTTGGTGTTTTGACTATAATATCGTCATTTCTCAATGAGATTCGAAAAGTTTTTTTTTACCAAAATGATCAGCGAAAAAAGCTCTACAAAAAGTCTAACATGAAAGATTAGTTTTTAAAGTAATTTGTGTTTTTTTTTGTTGACTTCTTACGGAACTATCTACTAAAAACTTCTTGTTACGGAGTTGTGGTTTTTAGAGTAATCTGATTCATATACAGTAATAAACTAACGAATTGCAATTGAATTGATTGAAATAGGCAAGATTGTGGAAAATTAACTGATCCATTTACAACAATAATAAGAATTGCTACAAAAAAAGAGTTATAATAAGAAATATTACAATTATTTGACTGCGAATTGAAATATTTATTATACTTTAAAGAAGTATTAATCAACTAAGAGAAAAAAATCCACGAAGATGATGATGAATGGGGTGTATCTATTGAAATACATCGTATATGTGTACTGAAAACGAAAGGTTAAATAATGACAAACATAGAAACAAGAAAACATCTCTTTGTTTTGTTAGTTGATAATTGACTGAAGCAAGGAGAAGAATATAAATTCACACTATCTATTCTAAGTAAACAACTATAGTAAGTTTTAAAAAAAAAGTTATTTGTTATCGTACAATGACATAGTTTAGAACGACCAATAAACGGTAACATCTACGATTTACCTTTTAAAATTTCATATTTTAGAGAAATTTAATTGAATAAATTACCTAAACAGATAATAGAATTTATCCTTTGAATTCAAGAAGATAGAAAACAAAACCTTTATCACATATATCAATGTATTGAGGATGTTCAATAGTTTTGTGCAAGACTGTAAAGATGGAAATATTCATGATTTATTATTCAAAAGAAAATTGAACATCTGTATGAATATCCTAATCGTGTTGATTATTTGCATTGCTATGTAGACAAAACCATAAAATAATTTCTATATAAAGATTCCATAGATAAACATTTGTGTGATATTCGAATGATTTTCTAATATTAATTTCGTTTATGATGGTTTCATCATATATAAATTACATTTGTCTTATCTTATCATCTATACGACGATCTAGAGTTGGACATCTAACAATATTTAATTGAAAATTTACACAACGATCGAAGAAGTTTATTTTAAAAGTACAAATTGATCAGCAATATTATTATCAATATTATGATAGTATATAAAATGTAAATATGTTTTATTAGCGAATATTGTTGTATATCCATATTGTTGATCATGATATTGACTCCAATTTGTTGCTACATAAGAATGAAATGTAAGACCTTGTCCAGCCATTCCAATTAATACATGAGTAATACCATCTTGAATACATTTTTGTTGATACATTGGACATGATCTTTCGTAAGCATGAAGATGTGCAAATAGATTAATATCAACATGATATTTATAAAATAATGGTTCTAAATGTAATTGAAGCATCGTACTAATTTGAAGATCAGGATAATCTAATTGTGATATATACATTGGTCGATGTGAACCAATGATTATCCATGGTGTATGTGAACGATTAACAGATTGAAGATCATGTTCAATCCAATTATATTGAATTGATGATCGTTGAAAATCATGTTCAGTTGAGAAAATAAGAATGTGTATAGGACCAACATCAAAACTATACCAAAAAAGACCATTACCATTAGATGGAGAATGAAAGCGATGAACCATAGGAACAGCACATTCGCCACCTGAATCATGATCATAATTACCCCTACAAAAAAATTATTTTATTCTTACATAAATTATATGCAAAAATACTATTACCATGATGGTCGAAATCCTCCAGGACCTGGTGCACCACTTGGATCTTTATCTCCTCCTGTTACATGATCATATTCATGATTACCAATACCAACCATATAAGGTATATAAGCAGCTATAGGTTGTATTTGTGTCATAAATCCATCCCAAAGAGCACCAGTACCTCGAGCATAACTGATATCACCAATATGTAATAAACATGTCACATTTGTTGATTGTACTCTTGCTATAACATGATCAATCGTTGATTTTGCACCTGGTTCAACTGGTGATAAGCCCATATCACCATAAGCAATTAAATTTACTGCTTCATCTTTATTTGCTGGACGATTTGTAAATGAATAAATAGTTGATCAACCATGTTCATTTGTTCCAACTCGATAAAAATAAATTGTTGATAGATGAAGATCTTCTAATAAAATAGTATGCATATATCCTGGATCAATAAAATTTTGTGGTCCTGTAATATTTGCTTTTTCTTCACACATATCCGATGCTTTATAAGTTATTGTAGTTCCATTCTTATGAAAGTTAAGTAATGATGGAGTAAGTCCATATTGACATTGTGGAATATATTGTGATGAATTAGTTAAATATGAAACGAACATTTGATCAATTCGATCACTATATGCCAAATGAATATGTGTTGGTTCGTTAGGATTTAATGGTCGAATAACAACAGATTTACCCATAAATGAATAATTACCAGAACAATTATGATCTCTTGAATAATAACGAAATGCTAATGGACGACGAAGATTAATCATTTGCCATGAAATGACATTTTGTTGATTTTTAATAAATTCATAATCGAAATAACCACAAGCTGTAGATAATGGAATATCAACAAAATAAATCCCAATAAAATCATCAGCACATAGAGTCTGTGATCTTGGCGTCCAAGTGACATTGATTTGTTGATTACTAGAATAAATAGTTGCTGTTACATTTAAAGTGATTTCAGATATAATTGTTGAAGATACACTTAAGGAACGGTTGCAGGCATATGGACTTGGTTCATCATTTGGTAAATGACGTTTACCAAAAGGACCATTAGCATGTAAATGTTGGTCTGTATCGATGGAAATAATAAAGTAAAAAAGAATAATAAGAACAAAAAATCTCATTTTGTTGCAATAAAATTATTCTGTAAGGCACATTCTCTCATCTCTTTTTATATTTACACAATATAAAAAAAACAAACTGATAGCATATCTTTTCTAATTATATTGCACAAACAAAAACTACATTTTATTTTATCATCGAAACAAAATACTAAAATCTCTTTGAACTTGAAATTTAAAATAAAGTTTCTAATTTTATATTACAGATTCATATATCAATAAGTTATCAAACTCGATGAGGCCTCTATCACATAGTTAAAAAGTTTATCTTATTGATAGAGATATCTCTATAAATATATTATTTGAAATAGAAACATAACACTATTAGCGTATTGATACTACTTTAGTGCCATCATTACATCTAAAACATATTTTCTAATATTGTGTAACAAAGGATTGAAACGTATAAATTGTAGAACTTCCACAATTGCAGCAATTTAGTTTTGGATCTTTCGATCAATTTGAGAATGCGAAGAAGTAATTTGCTATGCATCTGCTTACTTTTGTCTATCTTATTTTAAACAAATAGTAACAGTACATTAATAATAAGATCATGAAATTATATATCTCTTTGATGCGAAAAAAGTCAACATTTATACATTCATCATATTGCTCTATATGTGTCTTTGATTTAGAAGCTTTGCTATAACTATAGTGATTCTTTGTTCGTTAAAACTTGATTGTCTTCAGATTAAATCGCTATTGAATAAACTACCACATTCTAAAATGTACACCATTTTTGAAAACCGAAAAGAACTTCCGAGAATTATTAATGGAAGAATGGAATCAAAATGAAGAGAACATCACTCAAACATTAGTCGATTCTGTCCAAAATTGTTTAGAATATTATATAAAACTGGGAGAAATTTCTACTCAATATTGACAGTATTTTATATGAAAGGAAAAAAAAACAAGAATTTTAAGAAGACAAACAATGTCATATTTACTTTCCCTCTTTATTGAAGCCAAAAGAACGCTTTGATGTTGTAATTTCAATATTAAAATAACATGCCCTAGTAACGAATAAATTCCATTTTAAAAGATTCCATGTACTTACTATTCCAAATATGTTCTTGTCTCAAAAGATTCATTGCTTAAGCAATAGGAAGTACGTCGAATCTCGAATTGCAATCAACTTCTATCAATTAACTCGGGACCATAGTCATTCTTCTTTAATTTTGAATCAGCAAGAATAAGAGTAGCTAAATTTATATAGGTAATAAAATATCTTTGTAGTCCGCATGTATGTTATTTGATCCTTATACTTTTATCATGAATTATCCAAAACATAATGAATTTATAAAGTTATTTTCATGCAAGCTATGCCCTCAGAATGTTGGAAAATAAATCTTAAGTATCATATAGATAAACAGATATACTTCCGTGAAACACCTATACTATTCGTTATCGTCGAAAAGATACGAACATTCCAACTATAATAATGATTCATATTTTTTACGTTAATCAGAAAATAATTATTCACCTTATACGCATAGCGAAACATCACTTTTTCTCATAATGGGAAGAAAATGACAGAACAGAAAGAAATAACAGCAATGTAATAGTCATTAAACATGACGATGACGATAGTTATTATTTTACTGTTCTGTTCTATGCAAATAGTCTCTCATCATTTCTATCGTATTTAAGCAACAGTCGTAAAACAAAAACCTATATATTCATTTGAACAAGCACTGGTAACAAACGGTAATCAAACTAATCATGGATACATCATGGAAAAACCGTCTTCAAGAATACTGTATGAAAAATAAATTTCCTCTTCCAAATTATCGAATAAAGAATCAATCCGGTCCAGCACATTCACCTAAATTCAAGGTAATTATTCCACTTGATTGTACATAGCTGAAAATATTCATATGAAAAAAAATAATTGAGTTTATTCCTTTGATGTTATTTTATTAGTTTTAAATTATTTCTTAATTATAAAATAAATCTATAGGTAGAAGTCGAAGTCAATGGTCAATTGTATACTAGTGATGCTTTCTATTCATCTAAAAAGCAAGCAGAACAATCAGCAGCAAACAAAGCATGGGAAGGTATTGTTAACAACGAAACAAATTCAATCTCAACACAATTATCTACAGTGCAGATTACATCAGAGTATTCTGAACCACCACCACCACCGTATTCTGTTGCAATAAACTCGAATGCAATTGAACATTTACCTTCTGAATATGCTGATATTGAAAACTATATATCAACTATGGTTGAATCATTTGGTGGTCGAATTCGAAAAATATGTATTCCTGATTCGAAAGGAAGATATAAATTTGAAATTGCAGGTTCTTATCGTTATTGTGATAAGGTAAAACGGCATCATAAAAAGAATCAGATTTATTTTATGGTTGATCCAATAAAGAAAACTTATTATCAAAAGTGTCATGATCCAGAATGTTTTGGTTTTCAATCAGTAACTAGAAATATTGTTATCAAACCAATGCTATCAACTAATCTCATAAAAGATATTGTTATTAGTCAATGTCAAAATTGTCGAAGAAATTTGGATTATAATAATCAAGAAGAATGCGATCGTTGTGGAGAACTATTCTGTAGAAAATGTGTATGTGAATGTGATTTTTGTTGTGATGCAACCCATTGTCATAGATGCTTTGATGCATGTTTCGATTGTCGTCGCCCATAAAAGTAATACAAATAATTTTTTTCTCTCTTCAAATTTGTTAGTTTATTGTTTATTTTTGATATTATAACGTCTTGATCTGTGATATTTTCATTCAGATTATAGAAACTTATCATAAACAAGAATGTAAAGATGTGTGTAACATATATCAATATCTTTACGCTAATTTTAAAAGGACTTTGTTTTTGAAATAATGATGAATTATGTTAATTATTGCAAAACTTTTATTAACCTCTCAATTTTAAAACCCTAATCGTAGAATATGAGAAAAATATTCATTTAATCAAACTTTTGAAGATAATATCTACTTCTCCGCTATCTTAATAATACAGGTAGATTACGAACATTTTTTTTTTCTGATTATGCAACTTTATTGTTTCCGCTCAGAAGAACTTATAAATAGATGGAAAAGTAAATGCTAGCAATGGAAGCATGAAACGATGCATAACTAGTTTCAACTCTGGTTTTACAATTGTTTTGCATTTTCAGCGAGAGAGTGAGTTTGTAACTGAATGCTGAAGAAAGGAAAGAAAGATGAAAAGGTGAGAATTAATAAAAAATAAAAGAGATCAAATAAGAAGTTTAAAAAGGTTCTTACAAGAAAAAATGCAAAAACTATTGATATCATTCCCGCCGTGTCTCAGTATTAGTATGTTGTTCTGAGAAAGCGAGTCATGTTAAAAGATACGATTGATGATTTTTCACCATTTTCTTTACTTGTGATAATCTATAAAATTGCTCAACCCTAAGAGATTTCTGTCTTACGTTGTTATCTGTCCTCTGCGTAACAGACAGATTCCAGTAGAAAATATCTTCATAAAACATTGAATGTCCTAGATCGGTTATGTCTCATGTAAACATTCTTTGCCTCAAAATGCGTTTCATAAAAAATCTAGAAATTTTGAAAAATATATTCGAATCCATCTCACATTCGAAACTGAGTCAACATCATTAACAGTTTTTGATGATCGTAGCCTGCCCTAGCAAATGGGTTGAATTTTACCTTACGCAATGACGATCGGATTTGAACAGATGAACCTGTGATCAGAAATCGTTCATATATACCGCTGAGCTATACTAGTTTGAAATCTTTTCTCATTTAAAATAGAACGTATTTGAATGCGAATTTCATCTGTTAAATACTTTATTTAAATAAGATGTGCTTTTTTCGAAGTTAAGATATTTAACACATAATATGACTTTTTATTTATCTTTTTAAATCATTTTATCGAAAAATTTGATGAATAAATAATTATTCATAGAATCTATTTAGTAGGAATATATGACGGAAAGTTCTTAATATTATTTTGGCTGCCTTAACGTAGGAACACCTGTGTATCAGGTGGATTGTCACTCTGTATATTCTACGAATCATTTCTTGTTGAGTTACTGATAGCAACGAAAAGAAGGGAAATAACCAAATGAAAAACAGAAATGAGTAAGCAAAGAAATAAGTTCTTAACACCTGCGTTGATATGCTTTTACTTCGGCTAATCCTTTGCAGCTTAGTATAGAATTTCTGTATATTATCAAGATATTTGTTTACTGTAGGTTTCAAGGATAATTTACCGATCCGGATAAACTCGATATATTTGAAAGCTCTCACCATTTCCAGCTCTGGATTGTCCATTTTAATCTCTATCTTTGATCGTTTCACTTGTGAGTAGAAGACTTGAAACACTGTCTTTGTTATGTTGATTGGTTGTTTCCACTTATTTGTGTATCCGTTATTTTCATAAACTTCAACAGTTCTTGATAACTTTTATGTATTGCGTGGAACGATGAGAGTGTTCAAACCATGCGCAAAAAAGTGAGTTGAGAAAGCGCGTGTACATTTAACTAAGGTGGCGTGATACACTATGATTGCCCATTCGCAACACTACATATGCATATCTGTTCTCTAGCCAGCTGATTAACAACTTAAATACTTCTAGTGAAATTTGCATACGATGTAATTTAACAATCAATCCTTTCTACCGAACTAGGTCATAAGCCTTTTTGTAGTCAATGTAAACTCTCAGGACAAGTATTGATCAAGCAAAACGATGAAAAACTTTGCTTATTTTCACAATTATAGTTCACCGATGCTAATTAAAAAAAAATATAATGTTAGCTTTTTCCAAAAATCTAAAGATTTAATTGCTCGATTTCGAACATTATGTTCTTTTGTTTTAATTGATTTTAGCCAAAGTCTACAGTAAGGTATTATAGTTACATGTTGATGTATAGAGTTAAAAGATCAGTATTTATACAAATCAATTTCATTAATAATTAATTTTTAATTACAACATAAGATAATGTAATCATAACTCTTTTCAAATAAAAATATCGCCATTTAAATTATGATGTTTTAGTATTTTAACAGTTGATTGAAAAGAACGATATATACTATATTTTCATATCCTTGTATATAAACAATCATTTTTAATTAGCAAATTCATCATGTATTAATAGTAATTCACAAACATCTATTCTATAGACAAAACATAAAAACAACAACTTAAACTATCGATCGGTATAATTTCACATTCACTCATTCAATTGTCAAGAATATTTTTATATGAATGAAGTCTTTTTAAGTATGTTTGTCTACATATATTCATATCTGACATGTCTCGAATTCTTTAATGTTTCTTTTTGTGTCTTTATGTTAAATTAAAGGTCAAATGATCATAGTCGATTATTGACTTGTCTCTTGACACTTACACATCATTGCTTGACCTATATGACTAGTCAACTATTATATTTATTTCGCCTAAAGAAATCAATATTATCATCATTTTTACTATTCAAATCGGCAATACCGACAATCTAATGTCAATAGAAGAAGAATAAGAAAAAGAGCGGCTATTTTTTTTTCATATGTACGACTTCTATTTTGGTGTCAATATATATATATACCGTATAAACACGTTTCGAACATACTCATTATACATTTGAGGATGAGAAAGGTTAGCATTGCACATACACATATAAATTCGTAGAGTATATACACAAATAGAATATAAATCCATTTATATATATCACCTTCTATCGTATATCATTTCCTATCATTATTCGTTCACAATGGTCAATTCAAGCGTGACTTGTATTCGAACAAGTGATTACGATGTGTATATATATATATATGCGACGAAGGAGATGAAAGAAAAGGATATCCTGTCATCAATAATAATTACATACATGTATTTCTTTCTTTCTTTCTCACCGTTTTATATATATATATTTTTTTTTTTTTTTTTTGTTCAACATATATTCACACCAATGAAAATTATAATGTATATACTATAAGAGAGAGCGAGATGAATCGGTAAGATAGAAGAGAAATGGTTATTTTATACCTATAAGTACTATTCCTTTTTTTTTTCTCATAAGTAAGAAAGATGACAAACATTTAACCACCCACCTATAATGTATATATAAATATGAACATAAATTTAATTTCATTTTAGTATTTATGGCTGCTGCAATACCTCGTCATCTTCTTGAAACATTGGTTAATTGTCCATCATGTTTACAACGTTATACTGAACCACGTGTACTTCCAACATGTGGTCATACAATTTGTAAATTTCTTGATTTATTCTATTAAAAATAATAAAAATTTTTTATTTAATTTTAAGGTTCAACTTGTCTTGAAAATGAATGGAATGATAAATATATGCATTATTGTCCTATAAAAACATGTCGAAAAGAAATATGTTCAACAATAAATTCTTTAACTGATTTACCATTAAATCAAACTGTTATTGATCTTATAAAATCATGTAATTTTCATGTTGAAGCAACTGGACAATGTCAAGTTTGTAATCAATCACCATCATTTATAAAATGTTCACATTGTTGTTTATTTGTTTGTTTTGAATGTGCTAATCAACATAGACGTGATACATTAACAACATTAACAAATAATATAAATACATTAGAACAAGAATATTTAAATATGAATGATAATATAAAATATTCAAGAGATAAATTACTTAAAACACGTGAAAAATCTTTAGATATTATAGATAATTATTATAAAAATTTAATAAATGAATTAAATAATAAAAAATTAAATAATGAAAATTTTATTGAACGACAAACAATTATATGGAATAATGAACTTGAATTAATAATAAATCAATATAAACAACGTTATGAAGATATATCAAAAATTATACAAGAATTACGTATAACAATAACAGATTGGTCAACAATTGAACAATTTAAACAATTACAAATTAAATTAAATCATGTTAAAGATAATATTCAACAAGCAAATGAATTTTTTCATCAACATATACCAGATATAAAAATATTTGAAATAGATAATGATGATTTAGAAAAAAAGACGAAAAAAATTAATCAAGTTGATTCACCATCACAAACTGATGAATTAATATTAAATAATGAAAAAAGTCTTATATCAGCTTCAATACCAATTCAACATCTTGATGGTAAATATTTTATATTTATATCATTTGTTTTTTGTTTTGTTTAATATTTATATAGATTCAACTAGTTCAGCTTCATCTTCATCAAATACTGAACCAATTAAACCTTCAATACCAATAAATAATAATCGAACAAATAAGAAAAATATAAATATTAAAGGAAATCATTATAAATCATTAAATACACTTGCTCATCAAAATCATTCAATAAATACATCAAATCATATAAATCATCATAATCTTTCACATGAACATAATCAAACATCATCACGAATTATTGTTAATCATCGTTCTCATTCATTATTATCAAATAGTTCTTTATCGAAACCAATATCAAATTCTATTGCTGATCTATCATTATCAATGTATAATCCAAAAATTTCTACAACAACAATACGTTTATCAACATTTCAATCAAAATTAGATAATTTTAATAATGAATCTTATAAAAAAGTTCCACTTTCACAAAGTTATGATTGGGGAATGTTAGCTATAACAAATACAAATTTAATATTACTTTATAATAAAGATAAAAGTTCATTAGTTATATTTGATTCAAATGGACATGAGAATGAGGTAAAATATCAAGAATTTATATTTAAAATTTTATTTTTTAGTATGTTTATATAATTGGATAGACTTTATTCAGCTCTATAAAACTATCTAACAGATTTTTGACGAGATAAACTAGTGAAATAACCTTTAAAAAGTCGAAAAAAATAGTTTAAACAAAATATAAAGTGACAGTTTTCAGCGAAAATCTTTTGTTTATTTTGACTTGCTGAAAGTGATTTAAATAAGTCAGAAACAATACATTGTGCACAAAATATTCTGCTCTTTTTGAATACGTACTTACGAGAGAACCTCCCCGAGTGTCGCCCTCCGTTTGGACTCATAACGTAGATAAGAGCCATAAAAAAGTTCGTGCCCAAAGTCTGTTGTTGTTGAGATGTTGTATTTTTAAGGTATTAGGATAACTTACTGCCGTGATCCCCTCTCAGGTACATCGAAAAAATTCACTTCCGAAATTCGACATGAAATTTTGTATCGAGAGAGGTCTCAATGAAAGTGGTTTATTGTGAAAGTTTCAACTTTTCTGAATGCTTCTAATGACAATAAGTTACCAAAGCCGAATCTTAGGATAGGAACAAAGAATAGATCTGAAACTTTCACAATAAATCACTCTCATTGAGTCCTCTCTGTATACAAATTTTCAAGTCGAAATTCGAAAATGATCTTTTCTAGTATCTATGGGGAGACCACAGCAGTGAGTTATTCCAATACCTTAAAAACGCAACATCTCAACAGCAACAGGCTTTGGACACGAACCATTTTAGAGCTCTTATCTACGCTATGAGCTCTACATATAAGTAAAATATGAGCCCAAACGGAGGGTGATACTTGGGGAGGTTTCCTTGTCAGTAGCGGATAACAAAAAAGAAAATGAATTTTTTTTTTAAATAGAGAATTCAATGGTCAGATGGTGAAATAAAAGATTTATGTATTTATCATGATGATAGTATAATAATCATAGGTGAACATAAACAAACATCATCAAAACCACTTGAATGTAAATTGTATATATGCAATTTAACACGTAAACAACTTGAACGTGAGCGTACTGTTGAACGTGGTCTTAATTGTCAACGTGTAATATCAGATGAAAAATCAATTTTTTATGGTTCAGAAAAAGGTTGTAATAAATCAAAAATATCTGTATTTGATCATGATTTACAATTACAATTAACATTTGAATCTGGTGTTGAAATACGAAGTTTAGTTGTTGATATACAATACTGTTATATATTAGGAAAAAGACGTGAAAGAGAACCAGCAAGATATTTTCTAGAAAAAAGACAAAAAAATGGTAAAAATTTAAATTAAAATTAAAAAAAAGTGTATTTATTTTTTGTTAAGGACAACTTATTCGTCGTATTGATTTATATGAATTAAATGTTGATAATATGAATCGATTAATTATTGATCCAATAAGTCATGGAGTTATTCTAACAGATGGTGGTAATAAAAAAATTTGGGCTATTGGATCAGAAGGTGAAAAGAAATCTGTACAATATCGACCATGGCGTAAGAAATTCGTATTTAATAGGAAATTTTTTTTTATTTATATATTTTATTTATTTCAGCATGGGGTATTGGATTTTTAACAACAGATGTATTTGTTATTTTACATGCTGGTTGTTTAACTTTTCATTCTGTTAATAATAATAAACAAATGAATAATGGAATTAAAACACGAAATATAATTGCAAATACAGAAAAAGTTTAGATTTGTTTTAATGTTTTTCCTTTGTTTTTGTGTTAAATTAAATTGATCATGTATTTTAGTCTTAGAAAATTTGTTTTTTTTTTCACTTTTTAAGAGTGTGTGTTGATATAAATGTTTATTCTCTTGCTAATAATTGTATATTATTGTTTATAATTTACAAGGTATTAATATTTCCGAATAATAAACAAGAATTATGACAATTTAATAATTATTAGAATTTATATATATATATATATGACTTATATTTAATTGAGCAATAAAATAATCAAAATGAACAATAATTTATTAAAATTGAAAGTAATTTTTATATAAAAAAAGCAATATGGAATTGAGTATATCCATTATGACTCGATAAAATGGACTCAATTTTTTTTATCAAGGACAGAAGTATGTTTACACTCGATATATATATGGATAATATTGGTATTGATATCAACAAGAAATTTTACTTTTTCACAGTTATAACAAAGAAGAACACAGAGGATAGTGGAAAAGTAACTTTATCAGAGAAGAAATTCGAATATCTTCATTAGAGCTAAAGTGAATCAGCTGATTTTTTGTCAATGATAAAAACATATTTACACTTGGATTCTGTTAAATCAAACTGAAAAAGAATTACAAAATAATTCAAATTATAGATAATCTTTGATATCATTTATGATACAGTTTGCAAGATCTAATAGGGTCTATCAGGATATATCCCAATAAATGCGCATCTTTGCTTTCGGTCCCATTTTAGTCTTGATCAAAAAAATTTTCAGCCTTGGCTCTGATAAGAAAATTGATGTCAATCAGAAAACATCCCTGGTTCTGACTTCATTATTAGTCATAAATAAGATTGTGTACCGGTGGGTAAATTTGACTTCAAACGAAGAATGATAACGTTGAAAGAAAAATAAAAATATCAAAAATAGAGGCGCTACGTTTGCTTTCGATGTAGTGCTGTTATCTTCGACATTTGTATTTCTGATGT
Organism: Macrotrachela quadricornifera; assembly: GCA_022393335.1. NCBI lineage: Eukaryota > Metazoa > Rotifera > Eurotatoria > Philodinida > Philodinidae > Macrotrachela > Macrotrachela quadricornifera. The sequence continues at coordinate 102,279 of JAJEKB010001470.1, read as the reverse complement.
TATTCAAAACAATCGTACTAGTATTCATGAGTTGTAGACAATTTGCTGATACATGATGACAAGGGAAGCTATGACATCCTCGTTTTTGAAATTCCACTGCTCGTTTTAAATTGATAGACGCTTTTTCTATCCTCAACACTATGTTCTTGACATCTCTACTGCTTACAGGAACAAAATTCCATGTCAATTAACTGATTAATAGCTATCAACACTCATGAAGATGTTACTGAATTAAAATTTTAGTAATTTTGAATCCTGTATTCTAATTTTATATTAAAATACTCTTTAATGAAGAATATTCGGTGACGAAGAAAATAGATATTTTTGGGTTTTTATGAAAAATAGTTTAAGTGTTGATCTCGGTTCCGTCCCGGTTCCGATCCCGAACCCAACGAAACTGTGACCAGGACCATTTTGTCCATGTCTACATATAGATGACACACGATATGCATATGTGCATTCTTTTCTTTTTTTTTCAGACAGTTTTCCTTCTCTTTCTAGTTTGTTCCTTGTTATCTTTGATTTTACCTATTATGTTCACACATATATAGTAGTCATTTCGAAAATGAGGGGAGATGTTTGATATCGATTAGGCAGATTGAAACCGATGTTAACAATTTATTGATAAAAACAAGTTTTTAAAAAAATGTAAATTTGTACCGGAGGCAAAATATTGGAAATTGATGAGAAGAGAAAAGGGATAAACCTTCTAAAGAATAAAAAAGCTTTTGCGGTACAATAATACACTATTTGCTCATTTTTCTTTTTTTTTATTTTCACTCCTAACTAAAAATATTGTAGTTTTTCTTTTACCTATTGCTAAGATATGAAATTATTAGTGTTATTCAATGAATTAATCGTTACACATTTTATAATATAAATTGCTTACATATTATTGCAAATCCATATTTTAATTATTACTCATTCCGATTTTTTTATTGTTTAAATAAATAATAGCCTATAAATATCAATACAAATAATAACTTTAAAACAAGAAGAGCGATATAGCTTAGGTATTTAGTACCGTCCTCAGTCAGTGCTGCTATACTTTTGTTACAAAATTGACAAAAAAATCAAATTCTTGTTCTTCTTAGATGCATTATAAACTTTAAAAATGTTCTTTATTTATTTACAATATAATAAATAAATAGCTTCACTACTTCTCTATTGGTCAACACAGGATTGAAATAACTAATTGTTTTTTGTTGAAGTATAATGATTCTTCTGAATTAAATTTCGAAATTTTTTTATAGTTAAAATGATATCAAAATTTATCTACTGAATTTATTTTATTCTAAAAACAAGTAACGTTCATCGGTTCGACTCACTAAGCCTTCGACTGTGTGAAGCGGAAGTATGTTTTTTTGCATGCACCAATGTGGGAGGAATTGATCTAGGCACTTTATACAGATAAGTAACTCAAATGTCTTTCTTTAACTCGTAACATTGGAAAGCACGACTTAATGTATTTTCTAAAATTGTTTGGGATAGAACATTTTTTATTAAAAGCTTGTAATATAATATTCTGTAAAATAAATGGTATTGTCCAGCATTCAGTTAAACATTCTTTTCACTAGTTAAACATATATATATTTCGCATTAACACGTTCATGCGTCTATTCGTGCAATTTTGTATTTTTTCTATTCATTTTCGTACACTTTCGTATACCCAGTTTTTTTTCTTTTTCCTTCTTTCTCCCTTCCATCGCTTCATTCTTGAACTTTCACAATGTCTTTTATTTAATCTTCCGTTTTCATATACATTACTTAAAGCACGCACTCGAATGGGGTCTTAATTGAAGCGCAGTGTGTGCTAAGAGCAATATCGGACATCCTTTTGTACGATGCTTCTTTTGACGATTTCAATATAACGTGATCCTCTTTCTCTCATATTGTGTATTAGTAGTTCACTTACCTTTCGTTATGTTATCTTATAGTGCATCTTTCTTCCAGGCTCGTGTCCTTCACTTTCTCGATACACTTCTCTTGCTCTCTCACTTTTCCTATCTTTTAATTCTTTTTTGGTAAAAAGATAAAGAAGGACTTTTGTTGAGATAGTGGTGTCTGGAGGTCAGTAGACACATTAAATCAGTACAAGACGCGTCAAAAAACACGAAGGCCGAAATGGAGAAGAATACACGTGATTAAAAAAAGGCAAGTGAGACTCAAAAACGGAATACAATCTGAATCAGAATCTTACTAAAAAAGGTACAATATTTTTCATTTTATTCTTATTGTCTATTAAACTATTACATTTTAATATTCTGCAATCATCTTGAAACATGTCTTCTCTCACGTCTTAAAATCATCAATCAGAAGTACTCTTCCGTTACTAATAACGCTTCAGAACGCAACTGCATACCGGAGTATAGCACTTGAGAATCCCAGACTATCCTCTAGTATACTAGTTGAGGACAAAGGGTACCCCTATAAAATAGCAGTGGAGGACCAAAGAGTACTCCTACAATATTACAGTGAAGGACCCTAAGGTACTCCTATAGTATAGCAATTGACGACCCAAAGGCACTTCCATAGTATGCGACTTCAGGTCCTACTGTGCCTTCAGAATATATGACTTGGAATGGAGACGTTTTCGTACACTTTCACCTTTGACCCTTACACAAAGAGACAAACAGACAGACAAACTATTTTTTTTTCATAACACCCTCCATACAGTGGGGAGAATAATGCCTTTCCTCACACTACCTCTTCTCCCACTATCGTATTCGAATAACATCCTGATGTTGGAGGCGCATTGTGGCATATCTACGATAACCTGTAATCCATCCAAGCAATCCCATGTTTGAACCGTATAATAGTGGCAATATTGACCGCCCAACACGCAATTTTTATAAGACCTACCCAACCCGTTTTTTTCCACTATTATATGGAGAAAAGATCTTGTTGTTCGAGGAGAACTCTAGTACTTAGAAGTACCTTGAGGGTGTAGGATTTGAGGACGTACGCGAACCTTCATAGTATAGAACTTTAGGAACTACCGATACCTTCATAGCATAAGACTTGAGAAGTTACAGGTGCCTTTAAAAGCATAGAGCTTTTGGACCTTTGAGTATAGCCATTGTAAAGTGGCTGAAAAGGTATAGACAGAGTTATACTATAGTCATTTAGCACCTATGAGTACTTTTATAGAGTAGGACTTTAGGAGCCGTGGTTACCCCCATAAAATAGCACTTGAGAACCTTTGGCTACGTCTATTGTATAGTACTTGAGGGCCCAAGGGTATCTCTGTAGTACAACCAGTGAGGACCTAAGGGAATCTCTCTAGTAGAGCAGTACAGCACGTAACCGCATCTTTATGGTGCGGGATTTCACATTCGGAAGAGTATGTTTTTTATTACCTTTGACCTTCACACAAACCCAGAAACAAACAAACAGACAAATAAACGAACAAACTACTTTTTTTTCCTATGACCCTCTCTACAGTCGAGGGAAGAACAGCAACAACAAATCCTGTCGACCAACCACAATCGTGAAATTATCATTTTGTGAAAACACCTATTTTTGATGAAAAATACCAAAAACATCTCACCAATTCCTGACATCAAATTAATCGATACATATACCACGATAGTGAGTAATGCCGCTAATTACAGACCACGGTGAACTCATCCATTCGCGAAAAAACACCTATTTTTGTAGAAAAATACCAAACCTCACCAATTCCTAACATCAATTGATCCATACTGATACTACCACCATACACAATACTGTTCA
>JAJEKB010001470.1:77403-98534 GCA_022393335.1 Macrotrachela quadricornifera | reverse complement strand
CAATTGGTGAAAAAACACCTATTTTTGTAGAAAAATACCAAACCTCACCAATTCCTAACATCAATTGATCAATACTAATACCACAACAATAAGCAATGCTGTTGATCAAGTATCATACCTGTCCCAAAAACTTTTGGTCAAACGTTTATTTTTTACTAACCGTTAAAACTTTTTAAGTCTATGTTTTTTTTGACCTCGATGTTCTTTTGACCTCGATGTTCTTTTGACCCTGACACAAACAAACCAACGAACAAACTATTTTTTTTCATATGACCCTCTCTACAGTCGAGGGAATAATGTGAACCTAGATCGGTTAACCAGAAAGGAATTTCAAGGTATTTCCGTTAAATCATCTTAAAAATTTATGAATCATTAACTTCGTCTGTACTATAATAACAAAAGTTATTTCTACCTATTAAATTATTATCTTGTTCAATCAAGGTATAAAAACTGAATGATTAAGAGTTATACCATATAAAGCGATTCAAAATAACGTAAAGTTTTCATTTTTTTTTTGGTTATAGATGAATCGTTTAAAAAGAACCATCTCAAAATTTTAAATTAATAAAATATCGATCTCGTCAACCAATACAATACTCCACAATTGTTTACGAGTCAGTATATGAAATATATTGTTTATGAATTTATTTGTATTCTATAAATATAAAAGGCAATATCGTTCAAAAGTAAAGAATACTGTTAAATTTTGCTGTATTCCATCATTAATGCGCAACGAACGTAGCAAGATACTCATAGGCTGTTTAACTATCTATATTAAGAATAAAATTTGTAATTTCAAGGTGTGAAATACGAAATTTTTTCATATTATGGTCGAACATAAGTTGACAATATAAAATAATAGTATTATATTTCAGTTTCTTATCATCTAATTGACTTTTGTTTTTTCTTATTTAGCTTCATAAATATTTTGTTTACATTTGAGTCGTAAATGTATGATGAATCAAGTCATTCATGAATGAAATGACAATCTGTCAAACTATTAGACGCGTAATAGCAATCGATATTACTGGAAAATCGAAACAAGGTAATATTATGTCTATCGATTGATCATATTAGTCTAGCCGGAGAATAATTGCAAAATTAAGTACAATTTTTTGCATCTATTTTGTTTTCATCTGTTCTAAATAATGTTTTTACGCCTAATTTATCGAATGATTGGACGATATCTCGTCCAAGTTTATTCTCATCACAGCACTAAACTACAACTTATTTTTTTCTTATTATTGTAAAGTTGTGCAACAATGTTTACAGAACATTTAACTTTAAAAAAAAACATATTAGTTATCTCGAACAATTTACGTCGTCCAGGACATAAGCAAATAAAAATATGTTTTTGTTGCACGCCTAGCAAACCCACGCTTTTTTCATTCTCTTACTAATTCAGCAACGTGCACATGTAAAATTTTCTTTTTTGTTTTTTTTTGCACGTTAACCTCTTGTGTTCGTACTTTGTTTTTCGTCCTTTCGAACGATGATCTTTGTTGATAGAGTAAGAAAGTACTTTTGCGCTGATTTGTTTTGATCTTTAATATGAGTACAAAAAGAACGATCTGTATGACGAAAATTTTTAATAATTTTAACGAAAAAAACGTACAAAAAAAGTAAAACATTAAAATAATTATGTTTTATGAAAATAGTTTTTTTTTTTTTAATAATTAATCATAATGTTCATCTCGACGTTGTAATTTAACAATAACTTTTTCAGGTGCAATAACAATATATTCTTTGAGATTTTCAAATGGTTTACGTGTTTGTTCATCACACTCAATAATTGAATATGTTTTCAATAGACGAACAATCATCATTTTTAATTCCATTAAAGCAAATCTCATTCCAACACAATTTCGTGGTCCAGCACCAAATGGTATCCATGCCATTGGATGACGTTTAGTAGCAAATCGTTCAGGATAAAATATATTTGGATCAACAGGTCCCCATAAATCTGGATCAAAATGTAAACGATAAATATCAACTGTTATTGATGTACCAGCAGGAATAGTACCAATATTTTTTAAATAAAAATTTTCAGCACTTTGACGAGTAATTGCTACTGGTGCAATTGGATACATGCGAAGAACTTCTCGAACAAACATATCTAAATAATCCATTTGTAATACAGTATCATATGATGGCATAGAATGTTCTGTTTCAGCATCAAAATGATGATCAATATGTTCTTGTAATTTACGTTGTTCATCTGGATGAGTTGCAAGAACATAAGAAACATATGCTAATGCAGTACTTGTTGTTTCATAACCAGCAATCACTAAAAAAACAATATTTTATTTAATAATTAAAAGAATATAATTTCTAATAACGAATATATCTCTTACTAAATAGATAAATATTACAAGCTATTTCAGATATGGTAAGTTTTCGTACAAGTGGTGGTTCAACATCTGCTTCAATTTTTTTTATAGAAGATGATTGACGATCCTAAAATGAAAATAAATATATATTTTTTTTAAAAAAAAAAGGTTCGTTTAAATATTATACATAAGTAATATCATCTTTTGATGCTGATTCAAGCATTAATTGTAATAAATCTGTTCGATTAGTTTGACCAGCTTTTTCACGTTTAGCAATCATTTTATATGTTTGTTTTATAATCCATGTTGATGGTTCTTCATTAATAAATTTTCTTGTTAATGGTAATATACGACGAAGCCAATAACGTATAAAAGTTTCAAGTTTAAATAATCTAATCCATAAATTATTTAATTCAGTTAAAAATAATGAAAGTAGTACAAAAATTTTAACAGCATTTTCTTCATGAAAAACTTTTTGTGAATGAACTAAATATGGATCATTTATATTATTTTGCATATCGGTATCAAGACCAAAACCACATGACCATATTGTATCCATAGTAAAACGTTGAAAATAAGCATAAATATCAAATGGTTTATTTGTTTTATATTCTTCAGACATTTTTATCATAAATGTATCAATACTATGATGAATAAGTGGTGTCATTTGTTTAAGTTTTGATGATGAAAATGTTGGATTAATTACAAAACGTTGTCGTTTCCAACGAAGACCAGGTGCACTAAATATATGAATATCTTTAGCATGTTGATCTTCAAGTGGAAAAGCACGACGTGAATGAAAATTTGAAAATGATTTAATAAATATTTCTTGTAATACATCAGGATCAGATATAACTAATACTGGTCTATGTCCTTCAAAAAAACCAAATATTCGACCATATTTTTCAGTCCATTTTTTAATTGAAATTGATAATCGTTTTGTCTTAGCAAGATCTGAAAAATTACCAAAAAAGAATGTTGGTGAAGGGCCAGGAATATTAAGTTGACTGAAGAAATTGTATGTCTGTCGAATATGCCATAGATAAGCAATAATAATGATTAAAAGTATACTTATTAGAATACTTGTAAGTAATAACATTCCTCTGTTAAATTTTAAAACTAATGTATTGTATAGGCAATCTTGTTGCTTTTATTGGGTCAACGAAGGTACTTTTTTTTTTTCGTTCTGTCTTACATTTATTTTCTTTTTTTTTTCTTGCGTTTCGTAATCTTTTTTGTCTTACGGGTGGTTTAAAAAACATTCCTTTTATTATTCATTCAAAAGAAAACACGCTGTTTTTTTTTAAAGAGCAGTTATCTAGTTACATCAAACTACAAATTTTCAAAGAAACTATCAGTCAAGTATATTATCGATTGTTCCATTTACTTTATTATTTAAATAAATTGGTTTAGTCACATGTTTTTTTTAAAATAATATTGAAGACATTCAATTATAACTTGATAGTTTCAAAGTTTTGCTATAGAATGAAAGTAATTTAGATAAATATTTCTTATGAACTGTGTGCACAATTATAATCAAATATTGACTGATAAATTATATTTACAAGCAATACGATTGGGTATGAGGATGTTTGTAAAGTCTGTCTATGATATTGTCAAAACTATTGTTAACATAATATATATGTTAAAAGGTTATTTAAATGCATAATCAAGTCGTACAATTCTTAAATGAGGCATTTTTGTTTTATCGTTTTGTAGGTCCTAGAACGTTTCTAGAAAAAATATGTCAAGATCAGCAAAATAGAGAATTTTCTGCTCTACAAGAATAAGAGGCTGTTGATCAAAAAATATTTTTACATCTTAATATGTAAAATAAACGAAAGAAAGGAGGCACAAAAATAGGTATTGCTCTTTTACGCAATAAAACTGATTCTTATCATTAGATTTGAAGATTTGTGTTGAACGATGTGCCAATGGTAATTCTTGATTTATGAATTAAAATATTTCACAATACCGACTCTATCTCGTAGTAAGCTTTAAATTCACACAGTACTTATTGAAACATGATATTAGTTGATAGATTATTATTTTGTGGATATATGAAAAAAACTCAAAAATCGAGAAATACTAATGAAAAGTCTACTTTCTAAAAAAGATTGTTTTTATATTGATGAATTTCAAAATAAATAACAGTCTCAATTCATTTTATTTACTATAGAAAGCTAATTATATTTACAAAGTGCAGTATTTGTTTTTGTGCCTCTTTTTATTTCATTTTTTTTGGGCATGTTAAGACATAATGTTTTTTAATTAACAGGCTTATAGTCTTGTAGAGCAGAATATTCTCTATTCTTTTCGACTCAGAATAATTTTTCTAGGAACATTCCAAGATCTTCAAAAAGACAAAACAAAAATTCCTCATTCTTTATAACCCATTCATTATATGAATTAAGCCAGAGACAAATTTTTCATAACTCTTAAATAAATTTCAACATTGAATTTGTAACTTGTTATATATTAATTTATTTACAATAATCTTTTCATGTATTAATATCATGAATTTCGATATATCCAGCCGAACAATAGCTGATAATTGATAAAAAAAATCATATAATATTTTATGAATTGCTCACAATATAATATTGTTGGTAAATATAATCTCAACATTGTAAACCATGATTCATAACGCTATTCGTGGTTTTTAGATGATGTAAAATGCAACGATATCTTTTTATGATATACCTTTTAGCTATAATATTATTGGTCATCTCATTTTCTCGTTCTGTACTCTAGTATAATAATGGAGTCTGTCCATCCAAACAATGTGTGCTTCAGATAGCAAATGCGTACAGATAGTTGTAACTAATTGCAAAGAATGCTTGAAATCTTTTTTGTATTACACATTTTAATAGTTATTATCGTTTACTTTGTGATGAAATAACTAGAATTATTAAAGAACAAAATCATATTTACACATTGACCCTTTCGCGACAGGGTTTTTTTAGTCGCAAACATATTTGTATTCGCCCCAAAAAATAATCCTTGCTACTGCCTATGAAAATTTGCGCGTCTCAAGTTCACGGTATTTTCTATCATTACTAGAATTTCCGATGCTCAATGACCTTCATCAAACATGTAGCCAGGAATTCTTGAAAGAGTCAGATGTACGTCAAGATAAAAAATGTTCAATCCTACGAATAATATGTTAGTCATATATTTCCCTCCAGACATTTTCCTCTCCCAGGGGAGTGCACGAACACTTTGTACATCATACTTAGGACTCTGATGTCTGCTATTTATAATGCAATTATTGTTAGAAGTATTTCGATGTATGAACAGAATTACTTTTTTTAAAGATCTTTGAAAGAGAATGAGAGACGTTAAAAAGTGGATCTGTTCTATCATTGTCCGACTCGGGTCAAAAAAAAAGTGACCACTGTCAGTCACTGTTTCTTATAACATTGTCAACGTCTATAGTTCTATCTCACTACAATAGAAAGAGCTCCTTAGACACAAATAGTAAATTGCACTTTGAGTACCATTTTATATATATACTTATGAAAAAACGTCGCCATCCATATATGGGACATCCGTCGTGAAAATGTTAAACAAAGAAATGAATGAGAAAAAGAATTCATTGATAAAATTCAATAAATAGCAACAGAAATTTCACGATAACTATTTCAATTCATTAGTATGCATTTAAACCAGTTATCACAGAAATTTCAATAATTATCGAAACAATTAGTTGATACTCCAACCTATGACGTATTTATTCCAACAGATTTTCATTGTTGGAAATAAATACTTACTGGACTAAAACCAATGTTTTGTCAAATGAACGATCGAAAACAACTCTTTTCCCACTTTCCAACATACATCAGGCATAACATATATAGAATTTCATTATTTATTCAACATATTTCTTTTTGTTTTGATTCACATTATATTTTTATTCCTTCCAAAATCATAAGTTTTTGTTTTTATTTAGTCTACTATTCACTTTATTAAATTTATAATGTTTTTGTCAACTGCCAGAATTTGTGCACCACGTAATGGTTGCAATTAATCCTTTCCAGCCGGCTATCATAAAACAGGTAGCAAAAAAATCTTTTCGTGCATTTTTGTTGTTCCTGGACTAAGAAGGTAGAAAATATTTATCTTTCAGTACCATTAAGTGCTTCAGCATCTGATGGCTTGATGTATCCATTTGGATACATCCGGCCACTAGGATACAAAAATTTTGAAAAATTTATTGTTTTTTGTCTATCAAAATTCAATATTTTGTAATTTTTCTACATCTATACTTGTAGACATAACCATAGTTCGTCTATTTGTCCATATTTTGTAGAATAAAGCTTGAATATTTGTAGAATATTCTAAGATTCTCCAGTACGATGCAAAATTTACTCAATTTTTTCAGAAAATCTCTTGAAATAAAAGAATATTCTATAGAGTTTTTGAACATTCTGTAGTATTCAGAACTAGATTTTTACGAAATATTCAAAAGCTCTGTAGAATGTTCCTTTATTTCAAGAGATTTTCTGGAAAAATTGAGTAAATTTTGCATCGTACTGGAGAATCTTAGAATATTCTACAAATATTCAAGCTTTATTCTACAAAATATGGACAAATAGACGAACTATGGTTATGTCTACAAGTATAGATGTAGAAAAATTACAAAATATTGAATTTTGATAGACAAAAAACAATAAATTTTTCAAAATTTTTGTATCCTAGTGGCAGGATGTATCCAAATGGATACATCTCTATTTTTTATTGTTCAGATTTTTTGAATAATCCATCTTAGTAATGCAATAGACAATAGGTCTATAAAGGAAAATTAACAACTAATTGCTTTGAAGCTTGATTATTTAGAGATGCGAGAAAAGGATTATTTTTATATGGATGCTATTTTGAGGCATAGCGGATGGAATCGGCCATTTTCTTAGTGAATATTTTTTTCCTTCTTCTAAACGCATGAATGTATGTTGAAATCTGTTTACTTAATTATCAAATTGTCAAAAAATTTGATATCATTACTATAAGTAAGTTTTTCATAAAGTATTAGCTTAATGTATACAAATGGATATGTCCGACTGGAAAGCGTTAAAGAGCTATTACTTGTTGTGAAAATTGATCACCACAATTTTGATCTATATATTTTACTGAACATGATATAATTAAAAATTCACTTGAAGAAAAAAGAACAAATAGAGATGTATATCAACTTATTAAACAGATTTATGAATGAGAAAAAGAATCAGTTGCTAAAATTAAGCAACGAACAAATGAATTATGATGATTTTATTTAGTCAAATCTTCATAATTTGAAACAAACAATTGAAGATCTAAAATTAAATTTTATTTCACCAATAACAAATAATATTGAATCATATGATGATTGGGCATTAGTGCATAATATCTCGGTTAATATTGTGAAAAAAATAACAAATAAATTATTCGAACAAATATTTTGTCAATTTGCAAGAATCAAATAATCATATGCGAATTTTATCAACTATAAATTTTTTTTGAGACAAGCTACTTCCTATAAAAAAAGAAACAAATGTTATATATTTAATTGGTATTACAATATTGACAAAGATTCAACTGTCTAGTATCTTCTAGATTTTTAAAGTTAATTTTGAGAATATCTAACTTACAAATATTGATTCTGATTTATATTTCTTTGTGGAAAATATTTTGAAATCAGTAAAATTTAACAGAATAATTTTGGTTTTATCTATTTTATTCTTTCATATTTTTGATATCCGATTTAGGATAGCAGTGTTATCATGAGTTTTTTTTTGTACAACCCAATCATAATCCTTATATTGACATTATGAGATCATTTTTTTCTATATTGTTTTCTTGTACTTTAGTCTCGATTAATCACTTCACTAAAACAATACATAGCATCTTTATTAACTAGAAAACTATGTACGATTGATGGTAAATATAAACAAGAAATTACGAATAATTATGACTATTGTTTACAAACTTTTTATTTCACTACCTCTATAGTAAATTATATAAGAAATGAACAGGACAATATGAAAAACTTAGCCGTAGAACAGACATAAGATCAGCAATTGATGAATAGGAAAAAGCGTCTATCAGTAAAGTTCAACAATGAAAAAAAGTACTCTAATTAGAATCAATCCATACTCTTTCAAATAATTTTTTTGTGTGCAAAGATTTCAATAATTATTAAAACAAATAAGTAAATGGTTTGAACATGATGGTTATGTCGAATCAAACCTAGAATGAAACTTATGATATGAATTTTTGTTCAACATATGAGATGAAAAGAAATGTACTTATTGTGTAATGGTTTACTAATATTGAAACAAATATGAAGGTCAAATTTAAGTAGTAAGAAATGAGCATTGTTCTTACTCTTATGCATCATTATTATTCGTACAAATACTTGTGCCTATTTATTAAGATTTGTTTTGAAAGAATTTTTTTATAATCTTTAATTTAACTTAGATTTACCTCTGTTGATCAAAAATATAATGATTGTAAGATATCAAGAAAAGACTCCAACATTAGGAGGAAAGTATAGATAGACTGTAGCATTTCATAATTGCCACAACTGCTACAGAATCAATGCGTTTATCACATACTTTGCTTCAAAAAAAATTATTCATTTTAGTATCAAAAAGTACAGTAGTCACATATAGTTAGTAGCACTATATAAATCTTTGTTTCCAAAGAAAACGTTGTCTAATATATGTAACTAGTTTTACATGTTGTATATCATTTATGAGTCTATATAAGCTCACAAATATATGATTGAGTAATACAATAGAATGTATAAAAAATATGCGAAGTTGTGTCTTCAGATTCGCGACACGTTTATGTAATCAAAAAGCTATATACCTCTACCTTCAATAAAATTTAGTCATCAATTAATTGATGAGATAAAATTGTAATAGAAGAGAAAAATTAATTGCTAAAATACAAATTCAGAGAAAAAAGACGAACAACCATATGCGAAATATCATAAGTTTAGTTTGTAGTTTTCCACGGGAAGAGCGGAAAATGGTTTTTTTTTGGGGGGGGGGGGGGGGGGAATTTCTGAATGTCGAAAATCGTTTTTGTAATTACTCCAGATACAATATCATATGTGCACTTAGGCTATGTCTGATGGGTTCCCACTATACTTTTTCGTTAATAATGGTAATCGAATCGAAAAAAAATATTGTTGAATTACTCTGAAATAATTGATTTTAATCATATCTTATTTGAGCTTATATAAGATGCAACCCAAACTCGAATATAGAGATTAATCTATCGAGAAATGAAGATTCGTTTCTGTATCATCCTTATATCAAATATTACGATACAAAAAGGCATCTTTTTCAATTTTGCTATACCGGATTTTATTTAGCTGTTTATAACATGGTCTTCCAATATGGATAAATAAAGAAGATACATTAAACATATCCATTGTTCAATTATAAAACATGTTGTTTCATTTGTTTACGCAATTAAGTTTAGCATATATCTCGAAAGATTATCTAATATTCTATGTTATCAATAAGCATGGCATCTTTTTAAAATCATAGCATTCTTTAATAAGAACTAGTACAAATGTTTGGGATTTAACAAACATTATATATTTCTAATAGACTTCAAAGAGAAGTTTAATATGTTTTGATGAAATTATAATCTTTTGATACTACTCACTAAACACACAAAAAGTTTTAAGTAACTTGAACTATCTTTATAAATCAATTGGTATACGAGTGAAAAAACAGTCATTAATGTACACAAGTTAAGTTCTACTAAATCTATTTTGATAATTTTTGTTATTTCACGGTCTCAAAATGAGCATTGACTTCTGAAGAAATCAGTTTTCATCTAATTATTTTAGTTTCCAAATATTCATAGAAACTATATTAAATATCCAGCTTTTAATGCCACTTATCGGAAGAAACTTCTCTAATCTTTTAGAATTAATTTTTAGTTTTAGATATATATAAAATTTAATGAATGAAGAACCATAGATATACTAGGCAGTAAGATACTTTTTAATTTGTGTAAAGTGATATTGAAATTATTGACATTTCATTTGAACAAATTTGATCAAATATCAAAACTGAATGGATGGAAAATAATTCAAAAAATAAAAAAGGGTTATCTCATAAGTCTCGCTAAAATAAAACTGTATTTCTGCAAAACACAAACGTTGATAAAAGTCATGATGAACATGATAGTAGTGTTGAATATTTCTGATAGAATGAAGAAGTGCATCTATTTTTAGCATTATAGTTTTAGCATGCCTAACGAGGTGAATTGTACTGAGATCTGTCGAATTATATATGATTAACAGACATTTTTGAACACTTTCTTCAAAATTTATTATTTTAAGGTTATCATCATTACCACTGTGAATGAGGTAGTTTCATTTAATCAATATCCGTAACAGCATAAGGGAGTACTGAGGAAACATTATTTTTATACATATTCAATATTGCTCTATCAAATATAACACTTAATTTTCTCTTATTATTAAATTTTTATCGATTCTTCTCTTTGCTGTGCTTTGCACCAGAGATGGGCACGGTTCGGGTTTTCGAAAATTTAAACCGAACCGAAATCGAAATGTTTGAAACCGAACCGAACCGAAACCGAAAGAAATTTCAGGACTCTTGAACCGAACCGAACCGAAACCGAGAGAAATTTCAGGACCCTTGAACCGAACCGAACCGAACCGAACCGAACAATGAGATGTTTTAAAATCTCATCAGACATCACTGAAATTATCTAATTTTTGCTCCCATTGATGTATTCTATTTCAAACGATCACCATCTGCATCGTTACTCTTATTATAAAATACTTCACATCAGAAGATCTCTCCATCCAAAAGATCTCACGAAGAAGCGACTTTTTAGATATAATAGAAAATCCTTCCTTAATTATTAAATTAATTAAGAAATTGTTACTTTGATCGACATATTTAATCGAAAATATGCATAGTGTCCAAGATTTTCAGCTGAAGATTCATGAAGGCTGAACCTAAACTAACTTTTACATATTTCAATCGTGAAAAAACTTTTCAAATCTGCCAAATTGCTGCGGTTTCTTGGAAATCGTTTTAACTATTGATGACTAAAACAGAGGAATATAATAAAAGTTTCCTCCATTATCAACGGAACAAAATTGACTTGTTGATTGTCTTAATTTTTTATGATTTCTGATAGTTTCTATCAGTAGAAATAAGTTTTCATCTACTTACCCCAAGTCAATAGATACCATTGAAAATACTTAGGAACTAAGAAAAATCATTAAAAACCAAGAGCAACTCTTGAAACATTGAAAATTATCGGAAAACAAGTAAAATAAATAAAAACCATTAAAAGTCAATGGAAATCAGAGCTTTAATTTTTAGCTTTATTACTGATGACTTTTAGTTAACTACAATGGTTTTCCTTGATTTCTAATGATTTCTATTAGTTTCTAATAGTTTCTGACAGTTTTTGATTATTTCTCACTACTTCCAGTCATTATTGATATCCTTAATTAACGCGTTATTACAATTTCTGATGTTTCTAGTGATTCATAAGGATTGTTAATAACAGAAATCAGTCTGTTCCGCTTTGTCTGGAATACTTATCCGCTTCACCATAACAGAATATTCGACGTCTACTACAGAGTATTGAAGAAAGTTATTAAACATACATAATTATCTGTATAAATCCATGCTTTTTCAGTTAAATTTATTTACATTCTATCAGTGTTTATAAATAAGAAATATCCATATCATATTAACTTCAGTCCAATTAATGATTACTGGATACTTTTTCTCCTTAAAGAATACACTTAGTTTGTTTATGTTATATTCTTCTTAGAGAAATAAATACAAGAAAATATAAAATATGTGAATACTTTCATTATTACTAATAATATCTTTTTTTTATTAACCTTTCTTGCTTTATATGCCGAAATACTGATCTAAACTGCATCAATTTAGCTAAGAACCGAACCGAACCGAACCGATGAGGGTCATGAACCGAACCGAACCGAAACCGATGTCGGTTCGAAAAGTTGCGAACCGAACCGAACCGAACCGAAACCGAGATCGTTTTGAAAAATCTTAAACCGAACCGAACCGAACCGAACCGAACCGAACCGAACCGAACCGAACCGAACCGATCGGTTCGGTTTCAGAACCGAGCCGTGCCCATCTCTGCTTTGCACTCATACAAGTATTTTCTATGTCATATTGATATATAACACATTGGTCTATTCTTTTCATCATTAAAAATATTAAATATTTATTTCAAATATTTCTTTTCTGTGAATTAAATAATCTTATCTTCATCCAAATTTCTTTCTTTCTCTTCTAATTATTTTCTTTTATGCACATAGAATCTCTTTCAATCACAAAATAAAAGGATTATTATGTTAAAAAAATAAATTTCTTATCTTTTATAATAAAAAAGGCCGTACAAATATAATGAAGAAGTACACAATGACCTTTCATTGCGGTGCAAATTAGTGCATTTGTGCGATGCTTCGCAAATTTTCTTTTTATTTTTCTTACGTTCTCGACATACGCATCAAAGTTGTCACTCTCTTTAGCAATGATCTTGAGAATGGAAACTCAGAAAATACTCGCTCAAACGCGAAATAAAAATATCAAGATCAAATCATTGAAATTTGTTTTTTGCTCATTATTATGAGCTTCCGTTTGTTTACATGTATGCTCGAGAAAAGACGAATTTTTGGTGGACTTTGTTTTGTTTTTAATATTTGAATTAATAAAATTAAAACGAGACAAAAAGTTAGTCGCATTCTCTTCATACAACGTATGTTATAAATAACAGCTGATTAAAGATGATGAACCATTCAGATAATTAATCGATCAATTGATAATGTTTATTAGATTAGTTATTCTTCGATTTTGATCAGCAGATTAATTCAAATCTTACTTTTTCGATAATTATATCTGTCTTTTACTGTTTTTCTAACTTCAACAAGCTGATTAATTGAAATACAATTAATCACGCTACACGGACAGATAGAAAAACCTAACATCAGTTAACTGCAAACATTTTTTCGAGAAATTCACTTGGTTTTTACTGACCCAAGAAAAATGATTATTTGGTTTTTCAAAATCTCGATTTTTCGATAATCGAAATGCTCGCTTTCGCACCTCATTTTGTAGTTGAGTGAATCTCGAGTACCATATAATTGAAGGAACTCATGTTTCATTCTATAAAATACAATATAAACAAGAAAAAAGAAAAGATCAACTTTGACCAATAAAAATTGCAAGTAATCGAAATAGGTTGAAATAAGGCTGCAAAGATAGATTAATAGTTAATCAAACAATCAAAGATGCTAAATAAAGAATATTTAAGACGCAAATGCTTTCTGACTACTTTGTATTTCCATTATTTTTAATTTTTATTCTCATTACAGTTTCTATAGGTTTCATTATTAATGAACTTTTAATTTAAATGCCCTTTGGTTTCATTCATTGTAGAAGATATACAATAAATATTTAATTAGCTTTTTATCTTTAAAATTTGATAAAAATGGACAAAGACAAAAGAAAAAAAATCATGACGAAGGTAACAAAGAATTTTTTTAAATAATTTTTTTTTCTCTTAATACTGACAACTATATTCTTAAAATGATAAAAGTATAAATTTGAAAATTTTAGTTTATATATTTCATGAAAGAAAATGGTTAGTAATAATAGTTGTATGTATGATGAAGAAACATTTCAACTTTTAGACATTAAAATACCTCGTTTACTATGTTTTTGGCTTCTCTTACTAATAGATATTCCTTCAACAATTTGTTCTTGTTTTTTACTTTTTCATTTATTGTTTAATAAAACTTTACGAACTCAATTAACTAATCACGTTAAGATTATTTTACTTATCATTGGACTAGTTATACAATTAATTGATATTCCTTTTCATCTTAGTTTTTTTCACTTGGGTGTTGTTGAACCATCTATACCAGTTACATGTCTCATTTGGTGGTATATAGATTTAGGATTATATAATGGTTCTACAATAATTATGGCATGGGGTTCTGTTCAACGTTATCTATTGATATTTCACAATCATATGTTTTTAAACAAAAATAAACGCCTTCTTTTCCATTATTTTCCTTTAACTATTCTACTTCTATATATTTTCATATTCTATATTGTAGCTATAGTATTTCCACCTTGTATGAATACATATGATTATTCATTTCATGTTTGTAACTATTTTCCATGTTATTTAAATGATCAATCTCTTGTTATATGGGATAGTGTTATGAATAATATTGTACCAACTATAATTCTTAGTATTTCTACTGTGGCACTTCTTATTCGCGTCTACTATCAAAAACGACGTCTTCATCGACGTAATCTATGGCGTAAACAACGAAAAATGACTATTCAATTACTCGGCAGTTGTGTGTTATATTTAATTCCTAATGTTCCGTCCAATATACTTGTTTTCGCACAACTCTGTGGTTTATCAAAAGATAGTAATTTTGAATACCAATTATACTTCGACTTTTTAACTGCTTTCGTTTTTCTACTCTATCCATTTGTGTGTTTCGGTTCTCTGTCTGAATTACGCAAGAAACTTAAATGGCAAGGCTTAATACTATTCAAACAACCTCAACAAATTGCCATCGTGAATCCTGAAAAAATAAATAAACTATAACACATTAGTATATCTTCATGTACCTTTGTCTTAAATGTTGTTTATTATTTTAATCAATACTTTTTTGTGAACATATCGAATATTATATAACTATTCCTAATCATGAAATAATCAGAATAATATAACTTCCAACTCTAATAAAAATAGATCCAATTTGTTCATGATGCAATCAGCTATAGGATTCATCGTCCTGGGTTTAGTTAGAAATCATAATAATCAAAAATACTCCTTCGCAAACCTTGAGAGCGTTAATTTAACTGAAAGAATAGTTGCATAAAATAAGAGAAGTGACGTCATTTTATTCAAAAAATTACTAATTTTGAAAAGAGAAATTAACATAGTTGTTTTTACTTCAAAAATAGCACAATTGATTTCCTGAATGACTATAATTAGTCTTTTATTGAGAAAATCTTGAACATAATGCATTTAATCTGCATTTACTTAAGTATAATCAAAAGTTCCAGGAGCATTAAATAAAAGTATAAAAATAAGGAGATATTTTTAGTTTTATTTTATCAAACATTGAGAGCAGTTGCCAATATTATTCGATGAAAAACCAATTTTTTCGACGCAATTTATTAAAGTTTTTTTGAAGTCTTTTTCGAAAAGATGTTTAGGTGCTTTGGATACCGCATGAGTTAATCATATTTCGTTTGTTTTAAAAATTCGGCTAAATTTTGTTCAATCGTGTCAGTTGTGTTCTAGCACTATAAGGAACAGGAAATGGTTTTATCTTAGGTAGATCAGTCGTAAGTCATTTAATGACAGCTGACTTACTAAAGATGAATCATCTAACAGTTTTGTTTATGAAAACAGGTTTTTAATCAAAACTTTCTGTGATGTAGTCTTTGAATAAAATAATTTTGAATGTAGGTGAAAACAAGACTGTAGAGTACAAGTAGTATATCAAAAATTATCTGAAGTCCTTTGTTAATGTAATATAAAAACAGATAGAGAGGCCATATTCAAAATGCACAAAAATGATTGACAATCCTCAGTGACTTCATACTTATCCAATGTTATTAATTATTTGACAGAAGAAAGTATCAATATAATGTCGTATCCACCAAATTCGCCAGGCTCGATATTATGAAATTTCGGACTAATTAATTTTATCAAACGTAATTTAAATAATTAAATAAGTGAAATTTGATTATCTCATGCAGTATTCAAGGAACCTAAAGTTTTTTTCGAAAAAGATCTCAAAACAATTGTCAACAAATTGTGATAAAATAAAACTAAAAGTACCTCCCTATCTTTATATTTTTATCTAACTAGCGGAGACCCGTGCATACTGCACGGCCGCTTCCACTATGTGAAGAAAATCTTTTCTGATGGCGAGAGAATTCTTAAAGACACTTTTAGGATTCTACCTCTGTCCTGAAACAGAGGTTATTGCATGATATTCAATTTATTTCAAGGTAGCAAATATAAAAAATTTCTTTGAAGACAATCATCTGCTTCTTTCATTCCATCGCTACCATCACTCCTGTTCTTTTGACCTGGTAACACACACAGAGACACTTAACATTATTATATAGAAGAAGATAGCCAAGCCTATTTTTTGCTCTAGAGTTCGAGCTATAACTATGCTTTTTTTGACCTCTGACCAACTTGAAATCATGTTTTTTTGACTCATCGGATCAATTTGAAACTATGTTTTTTTGACCTCTCGAATTAATTTGAAAACATGTTTTTTTGACCTCAAGGTCAGAGAAACATCATGTTTTTTTGACCCGGTAACAGACACACACACTGAACATTATAATATAGAATGTTCTTATAACTTTTGATCAGACCTAAGTAGATTACTTTTAATGTCTCTTGATATCTGAAAACGCAGTAAGTGTTTCACAAATAAAACTTTGTCATGATTCGCGCTACAAATGCACCTATGGTTTTCAAACATGATATTATTCCAAGTATCATTAATCGTCGTCATTTATGGCACTTTTTGACAGTGATATCCTTATTAACGCTCGTTAAACCTTTTTGCTGTTTCATTATTAACACATTCTTGGTTTAAATGCAATTTTGCAGAAGTAACAATTTTAGACAAATATTCTTAAATATTTATTTTCTAATATATTTTTCTTTCCGCTTCTTTTTTTCTATCGGTAACTCTTCACTTCTTTGAAGATATAAAAGTTTTCATCTCAAGTCTTATTTGTTCTATTTTTCTTTTTGTATGAAACAAATGAGGATGACAGAAAGTTGTCACTCTCGTAGCCAGCAGTTTTCCTATGGATCTTTCTTTTATTATCATTTACAACTCAGTTTTCATAAAGATGAATATGTAAAACTTATTTTAGAATATGGATCACAATCATAGCTTGCATGATGATGATGACGATGATACCTTTCAGGAGATGGAAATTCCTTTACCACGCTCAGCTCGATTTTGGCTTTTTTTACTATGTGATATTCCATCAATATATTGCTCCTTCATTCTACTCTTTTATCTTTTAATGAATAAAACTTTACGATCTCAATTAACAAATCATATTCTTATTATTTTACTTATTATTGGATTAATTATAGAATTAATCGATATTCCTTTTCATCTTAGTTTTTTACATTTAGGTGTTATTCAACCATCAACACCTCTTTTATGTCTTATATGGTGGTTTATGGATTTAGGATTATATAATGGATGTACAATTATTATGGCATGGGCTTCTATTCATCGTTACTTATTCATATTTCATGATAAAATATTTATGAGCAAAAAAAAGCGTTTTTTTTTTCATTATCTTTCTTTAATTATTTTAATTCTCTATATTTTCCTATTCTATATTGTAGTTATAGTGTTTCCACCTTGTATGAATACATACGATTATTCATTACCTGCTTGTAATGATTTTCCATGTTATTTAAATGATCAAGTTCTTGGTATATGGGATAGTGTTATGAATAGTATTATACCAACCATTATCATTGGTATTTTTAGTTTAACTCTACTTATTCGTGTTTCCTGTCAAAAACGACGACTTCATCAACCTCATTTATGGCGTAAACAACGAAAAATGACAATTCAATTACTTTTACATTGCATTCCATATTTAGCTATCAATGTCCCTTTAAATATTCTAATTTTTGCTCATCTGTGTGGCTTACCGGAAGAAATAGGGGCAGAAACTCAACTTTATTTTGATTATCTATGTTACTTTGTCGTTCTTCTCTTTCCATTTACGTGCCTTGGTTCTCTATCTGAAGTGCGAAAGAAAATCAAGTGGCAAGGATTAGTTTTATTCAAACAACCTCGACAAATTACCACCGTTGCGTTTCAATAAAGAGATGAACTCTAATATATTTATGTATTGTCATGTGCGTTTGTTTTAAATGTTGTTCATTATTTTAATCAATAATAAAACAAGATGTATGCTTTATTTACTACTATTCTCTTTCGCAAAAATATCGAATATTATGTAACTATTCCTGATGATGAAACAATCAGACTAATACAACTTCTAACTCTAATAAAAATAGATCCAATTGATTAAATATGTACTCAACTATGATATTCAGCATCTAGTATTTAAATAGAAATCATAATAATAAAATATATTCCATTGGAAGTTCTGAGATACTTTATGTAACTAAAAGAAGTTACGTTCTTTTTCTAATAGCTTGTTAAGCCTTCGCGTACTAGCCAAAGCTGTCTCCAGAGCATTTGTTTTATTTATTCTGTGTTACAACACCATACTGCTTCGCTCTGTCATGGGAAAATGAATAGACTCAGAAATTTATGTCCTGCCATGTCTTGTACTTTGGAACGGGATAAAATAGGATAAGGCATCTTGTAGGGCTCATAGTTATTCCATTGCTTTTTTAAGATTTTAGGCAAAAGAATAGATTTTGCATTTACTTGCATTAGGAAGCGTTCATAGCAATAAGGATAGTGAGCAAATTAAACATCATATATATTAAAAAAAATTCAAGTACTGATTTCCATAGAACAGATCACAGAAGGAAAGAAGGAATGGTTAACAGACGTAGAGGAATTGATTTCAAATGAAAGAAAGAAACTAAGGAAAAAAGAGTTTTATCAGTTTATATGTAATCGCCTTTGTACTGTGCTAACAAACAAGATTTTATCTATTCTTACTGACTTCAAGCTTATTGGTTGTTCATTTTATTTCTTTTTCTTCTTTTATTTCTCGTATGCTTACTGAAATCTAAGCTGAAAGAACAAAAATATACCGTTGAGTACTAGCTGAAAATATTATCCATGTAATTTACATATTTATTTTGCATTTTTAAGACAAAAGGGAGAAGAATTCGATTACTCAAAAACAAAAACAAGTGTAATTTGAGATAGGATTGCTGGCTTATCCTGCCCTATGAATACCATCTGGTACTGACCGAAGGGAGTGTGATCGTGCGATATGAATAGGTATTACGTAATTTTTTTATATCTGTCTCTTTATTTATGGAAAATTATCGATATATATATGTCACACAAAAAACAATAGAAACAAAGCTTATCAAGGACGAAAATATAGACGATGAAATGACATCAAAGAAAACATGTTACGGACAACAGAATGAACAAGAGAGAAAAATAGAAGATAGTTATTGGTGAACGAAGCCTCGATAAATCACTGCTACAGAAAGAAAAGACAATTTTTCTGAAAAATCATTTTAACTATTAATGGTGCGACTCTAATATGTGGCATAACGAAGAGATAATGTGAAATATTCTGCTGTCTAGCTTCTGTTTCTATGTGAATGCATCTAAAAGCCATATATGTAATACTTGAAACTTGAATTCAAGTATTCAACTATTCAAGTATTTGAAGCGGGAGAGGAGAGGCATTGGGGGTACAGAACCTCATAGAGGCACCTGCAGGTGAGGGTGAAATCCTGGAGGAGGGCGTAACAACACCTCACAGGGCCAGCTCATGGTGTTGGTAGAGCGCTTGGAAAGGAAAATACCTGAATAGTTGAATCCTTGAATTCAACTTTCAAGTTTGACACTATTGACAATTTTACGGTCGTTCGATTGGGTAAGATTGATTCAACTGAAGTTAATGCACCTAATGCACGAGCTGCACCATAAACTGCGTCAGCTAGACATTGGACACCATCACCTTGTAACAATAAGAACGATCTGTTATCGATAATACAAGATTCAGCCGTTGCTGTTGTTAAACTTTTTTTCATCATTTAAATTAAACGGTTTTTGTTTTCATGGTTATTTGAAATAAACGTTGTTATCAATTGCTGCTTGCCAAGATTTTTACCACGGCAATATTGTGAATGGTTTTTTAAATAAATCGATCCATCTTCTGTTTTCCATGCAAGCAAATTTTCACAACTTGAACAACATATATAATTCTGAGCAATACAATTAACATACACTTGAGAATAGTTGCACCAATGTTCGCTGGATGCCGTTTTTGGTTTAATATAAGACACAGGTGGATCACGATGTTTTATCTGTTTTTCAAAATCACATTTTGGTAAATTTTTCAATGTAAAATCAGTTGAACAATAATATAAATAGCCAGTTGTTTCTTGACTGAAAAAAACATCTTTGCATGGAGAGTGATGATATTTATAGTCTAGAACTAGATAAAGGACGATACTGACAAAAGATGATGAAGATAATGAAATGCAATCGCTATGCATCCAGGGAATATTCTTGCACAGCAATAAGATATATCGTATTAAAGATATTTACGTATATAGATATCACATCTCGTATAGTCACTTCATCATGTTCTCCCTGAATAGTCTATAAACTCTTTATCACTTCTTTCTTGTCATTCTTATGTATTCATATTGCTCGAGTTTTAACCGAAAAAAAGAAGAATGAATATACACTTCAGTTAGTTATAGTGGCGGTTAAAGCGTTTGGTTTACAATAAAAACCTCTAAAAGAAAAATGTTTGAAAAATAGTGCTGACAAATCATATCAATAAAAACCATCTAAAATTAAACAGAAAAAAAATCGAAATTTCACTGAAAGTTTTGAAACAACATTATTTCGATTCAAACCTAACTAACATTTACCAATTCTAATACGATTTCAATTCTAAAAATAGTTGACTTTGCACATCTCTAATAACAATAACCGTCATCTATTTTAATGAAGAATAAATTATTATGATAACGGTCAGATAAAATAAATTATTATGATAA
>JAJEKB010001470.1:50415-77393 GCA_022393335.1 Macrotrachela quadricornifera | reverse complement strand
GTCAGATAAAATAAATTATTATGATAACGGTCAGATAAAATAAATTAATTAAGATCAACCCTATAAAAATCCATCGTATTTTAGCATAAAATTACATTCTTCTTCATCTCATCAATTAAATGAAGTATTTTTATCTATATTGAATAACTTTTACGGTTCCATATCTAATAATTATTCAATATAGATAGAAATAATTTATTCAATTGATAAGACTTCTTTCTCTTTATTAATATAATGAGTTATTTGTTGTATTGGAACAGGACAATAATTCATTATATTAATAAAGAATTCTCTTTTCTTTCATCTTTTTTCTTTTATGAAGTTAGTCCAAAGGCTATATATTTAACCCAGAGAAACTCTCCCGTGAAGGTCGTTATACCATACATATACATATCCATATCCATATATGGATATGTGTATGTATATGTATAGGTTACCTTACCAGTGGGCATCGTCCCATTATGTTCTTTCGATTTGACAGAGATTCTCTGTACGCGCGCATGTGTATCTCTTAAATAAAAAAATATTTTCTATTTTTTTGAATGTTTATTTTCCAAATAGAAACCAAAAACATACACACAATCACAGTTTCTTATTCACATTTTCAACGTTTTTCTTATATTTTTGAAGATGTGGGTGATTTTCAGGTAAACCCCCCCCCCCCCCCCATATTAGAAGACCCCTTTGGCCAAACGGTTCAAAAGGCGTATTACAAGACCCCCATTAATTAATTATTAAATTCGCAAGATTAATACTTTAATTAGTGTATTTTCGGCAAAATACGCGTAATTTTCGAAGTTTTGCACCGAAAATCTTAAGAGACTAAGGTCATTATTATTTCTACGCCTTCAAAAGTCGAGAAAACTCTTTTCAAATCCTCAAAATCGAAGAAGTTTTCTGGAAAACCTTTTTAATTAAAAATTATTAAAAAATAATAGGACATTATAGAAGACCCCTCTAGAAACATTTTACGCCTGGACATTATAGAAGACCCGGGGTCTTCTATTGCGGGGGGGAGGGGTTTAGTACACGATGTCCTATATTCAGAGCACGTTCATAAAATGAATGTGCTTTCTTGTAGTCACCCTTCTTATCATATACACTACCTATCTCATTGTAAGAAGTAGCCAAGCTTGGATGATTTTGAGGAAGAGCTTTTTGGTAGATTTCAAGTGCTTTTTCATAATGCAAAAGTGCTTTTGAATAATCACCCATGTTGTCATACACCGAACCAATATTACTGTAGGAAGTAGCCAAGCTTGGATGATTTTGAGGAAGAGTTTTTTAGTAGATTTCAAGTGCTTTTTTATGAGGCAAAAGTGCTTTTGAATAATCACCCATGTTGTCATACACCGAACCAATCCCATGTCATGAAAATCGGGCAAAAATCGACGATTTTATCGCGATACCTCGGCCGATAAATCGTGCGGTGAATCGCGATAAAATCGTCCAAAATGATGATTTTTACCGATTTTTTCTCCGATTTTGTAACAAAATCACGATCAATGCACGGTTAAATCGCGATTTTTCTTGAATTGGTAAGCGCTTTATTCCTATCCTAAATTTCATATCTAATCTCTTATTTCTGTCCTTAACCTTTTAATTCTATCCTTAAGCCCCTCCCCTCCCCCCCCCCTTAGAAACGATTTGCCACTTAGGAAGGTCCGTTTGAGCTGAAATTTTCAGGGATGAGTGATCTTGGTGAGATACGCTTCTGGTAAAAATTTCAGCTATCTAGGTCGGCTCAGTCTCAAAAGAGATACTTTTGTTTCCCATGTATAGCGATTTGAAAATGTTTTGCATAAAAAACATCCTCTGAATATAAGTAGCTAGCACTATTTAATCTGTTCCAGCACTACTTAATCGATGTCAATAGCTATTCAAAGTTTCCGTAGTTACTTTATCTACTCATATACTTGCTTACGTGTGCCTATAAGTACCCAGCACTATTTAATCAATATCAATAGCTACTCAAAGTTTCCGTAGCAACTTTATCTACTTATATGCTTTCTTACCTTTGACTTTAAGCAGCCAACACTATTTAATTTTTTCCAATACTATTTAATCGATATCTATAGCTATTTAAAAGTCTCATAGCTATTTAATCTTTCCTTATATTTCTTGGCGCTGACTTTAAGTAGCCAGCACGACTTAATTGATATAAACAGCTATTTAAAGTTTTGCTAACTATTTAATATATTCACCAGGAGGTAGGTGGAAAAATGAATCAGTTTAAATAAG
Source organism: Macrotrachela quadricornifera (assembly GCA_022393335.1). NCBI lineage: Eukaryota > Metazoa > Rotifera > Eurotatoria > Philodinida > Philodinidae > Macrotrachela > Macrotrachela quadricornifera. The sequence goes on along the minus strand of JAJEKB010001470.1, from coordinate 75,152 downwards.
TTTAAATAATCATCAATTGTTAGACTGTATTTCATTTATTAATCAAACAAATCTATATTGTTAATGTATTATTCACGTAGATATATTCAAATTACTGATGAGGACTATGTTCACTCATTTAGAGGTAACAACTCCAATTCGAGCAGGGGGTGAAAAGGGGGTAAATTAAATAATTCAATTTAAATAATTTTAACTGATCATGCGTTTTAAAACTATATTTTATTTATTAAGCAAAATAATCTATATTGCAAATAGATATATTCGCTGACTATAGATTAGAATTTTGTACAATATACAAAAATGGAGTTCCGCATTTCAATTACCGACTGTTAAAAACATTCATACTTATCAGCACTGTATTAATATAACTGGTTAAAAGCTCATCATTATGAATGCTGACTATTTTAGAAACAATATTTTATTTTTATTCTGAAATTTTATTAAAGGATTCAGCTACTTAAATAATTTAATAGTTGTAAAAGTCGTTTAAATAGCTGAACTTTTAGTTTTCAATAGCTACTTAAACAAAAAGTTACACGAATATTGTAGACGCGCCTTATTTTAAGTAGCTATATCGAGTTTTAAATAGCTATAATATTTAATTAAAAAGTATCTCTTTTGAGAAGCTACGATCTAGGTCATACCAGACCGGATTTGTAGCTGATTCATAGGTCATTTTTGACCTCCAGGAGAGCCTTAATAACTCTGCTCCAAGACGAGGTATAGAGCTCGGGTTGGTTTCAAATTCAAGCTCATGTCAGTACGCATCTTTTTATCTACCAGAATTTTTAAATTGTGTATTATTGATTTTTTATGAATATTTTAGTAGACACGTGTTGAGATCAGCATGAAAAACGGTGGTCCAACGACAGTAAATTTCACTTTTCTCGGCCCAGGATTCGAATTTAAAAAAACTGGTAGATAAAAAGTTTCCTCTTATTCAGGCCTTCAAAACAAAAAAAAATATTAATTTTTAGCTGAGCCGAATCAAAGTTATTAACACTTTTCTGATTGGAAACTGTGTTCTGAGAAAAATGCAAAACAAGTTTTAGAAATGGATTTTTACAGTCAAATTACAAAAAAACATGTTTACATGGTATATTTTCAATATATGCCAATGGACTTTTTTAAAGCGTGTAAGAAGTGAATATAAGCTAACGCCATCTATCATATTTAATACAAAAAAAAATGTTATATGCAATGTTGTTATATGGAATAATAAGCAATTTTGAAAACCGAAAAACCGAAGAAATTCCTAAGAAAACTGGGTAGTGGAGTGGAAATTTTTTACGATGAGTCTTTCAAAACTGAGTCATTTTTCAAAAACCCATACGTATTCTGAAAGAGGAAATTCCGGCGCATCTTCCTATACTAAAACTCAATATTGATTTATTTTCAGAAAAGTCATTTTTCTGAGGGGGGCCCCCTTAATTCTTTATTTATATCTCTTACTCCTTATTTTTATCCTAAACCCCTTAATTCTATATCTACTCCCTACCCTCATCCCTATCCGTAATCCCCTAATTCTATATCCAACCCCCTATTCCTATCCTCAACTCCTTAATTCCATATCGATTCCCTTATTCCTATATCTACGCGCAGATTTCTATTCTTAACCCCATAATTCTATATCTACCTCCCTATTTCTATCCTTTACCTCTTCTTCCTATCGCTAACTCTTTATTTCTATATATACTCCTCAAAAGTATATACAACCCTTTATTACTATTACTGACCCCTTACTCCTATGCTTGAACTATAATGGAACCTTTATTTGCATATTGAAGTTATTATATTAATATCTTACCACTTGCAATTATATCTGACTTGAAACCTGTGTGTAACCCTTCATAACTGTGCCTTTCCTATCGTAGTTATGCTTCATATTCGAATACCTATATCTCTGCATTGCTAACAAAGTGTGAATTCTTATATCTATACTGGACCACCTATTACTAGCGGTTAGCGTTTATACCTATATCCAACTCAATAAAACAGTGTTTAACCTCGGCTTGTATGCTCAGCAGAAAAGTTTTAAAAAATGTTAAAACTTTTGTGTTTGCTCAAAAAAAATAATTTCACATTCTTCTGTAAGTTTCAAAAAAGATTTAATGCTTTAGGATTCGTATGAAGTTAGCATTAGCACAATAAACATTTATCTTACTTATGTAAGCTTTATTTGGGTATATAAGTAGAGTTATAATGTGCAAAGAGAACAAAATTGTTGTGACACTAACGAGGGAACCTTTCTAACTGATACACTCTGTTTGAGCTCATATTTTCCCTATAGGTAGGACTCAAAGTGTAGATAAAAACTCTAAAAGGATTCGTCCCCATAACCTGTTGTTGTTGAGATATTGTGTCTTTAGGGTATTAGAATAACTCACTGCTGTGGTCCCCCTCAGGGCCATCAAAAAAACTTATTTTCGAATTTTGACTTGAAATTTTGTAAAGAGAGAGGCCTCAACGAAAGTCGTTTATTGTAAAAGTTTCAGACCTATTTCTTGTTCTTATGCTAGAATACGACTATGGTAACCTAATTTCACTTGCATAAGCAAGGTCTAGCGTTCTTATTTTCGGGTAAGAGCATTCAACAAAGCTGAAATTTTCACAATAAACAACTCTTGTTGAAACCTCTCTCTTTACAAAGTTTCAAGTCAAAATTCGAAAATAAGTTTTTTTGATGGTCCTGAGGAGACCACGGCAGTGAGTTATTCTAATATCTTAAAGACACAATATCTCAACAACAACAGACTATGGGGACGAACCCTTTTAGGGCTTTTATCTACACTTTGAGTCCTACCTATAGGAAAAATATGAGCACAAACAGAGTGTATCAGTTAGAAAGGTTCCCTCGTAAGGACAAATGTTCAAAAATACAGCAAGTGTAGTGTTGTGTTGTTAGGAACAGTATTTGTTTGCATAATGCCGATGCTAACTTAATACAATTGCGAAAATGTCTAATGACTTTGTTAACACTAATAGAGATGCTTTGCATTCGTTTTTCAATTTTAATAGAGAAATATTAGAGATAGTGTTAAATAATGGAATCCTATAGCTAAGACGATGGTACTGCTCTAATCTCTCGCATCTATTATCTGAGGACCTTTCACATAACTATATAGAAGCCTTTATATTCGATCTTACCATATTTATTGATGTCAATCCACTTAAATCTGACAATAATCTGATGCATATGTTTCACCTCTCAATATCTATTTCCATCTGGCTGCACTATATGTATCTTATGTCTTTTTTTATTTCGATATTCATGAATGTCTCCTGATATGAGAGCGACACGAAAATAATCACATCAATAATAGAAATTTATTTTATGAATACTTATTTTTCACACAGCAGAGTTATTGATTTGGATCGTCAATGCTTCGTTTAGAATTGTTGTTTACTCTTTTCTAAATTGAAAAATATTAAATTCAGTAAATCCGTGATTTAGTCGCAACTCAGTATCAATATAACAATATCGCCGAGTAATCGTGATTAATTGGTAATTTTTTTCTCAAAAACAACGGTTAACGTCATTATTTTAAAAAATCGTCGATTAATCGCGATCCATTGTCAAAACTCAAAAAAATCGTCGATCAATCGCGGTTCATTGTCAAAGCTCAAAAAAATCGTCGAGACATCGTGATCAAATCGCGATTTTTGATCAAAATTGCGATTAATCATCCATATTTTGCGAAATCGCGAGTAATCGTCCAAAACAAGGCGATTTTGATGACATGGGATATTATTGTAAGAAGTAGCCAAATGAGGATGGTTTTGAGGAAGAGTTCATTGGTCAATTTCAAGTGCTTTTTCATAATATGAAAGTGCTTTTTCATAATGTGAAAGTGCTTTTGAATAATCACCCATATTGTCATACACCAAACCAATATTATTGTAAGATTCAGCCAAGTCAGAATGATTTTGAGGAAGAATATTTTGGTATATCTGAAGTGCTTTTTCATAATGTAAAAGTGCCTGTGAATAATCACCCATACTGTGGTATACCTCACCTATAGTATTGTAAGACGCAGCTAACTCAGAATGTGTAGGAGAGAGAATCTTCTGACGGATTTCAATTGAGATTTCACAATATGTAATTGCTTGTGTATATGTTCCTTGGCCCTTCTTGATCATTCCGAGCATATGATAAACATGTGCTTGTTCACGCTCATCAGGTTTTTGATCAAGCATAATTTCGCACAGTCGTTGAGCCTTATCAAACTGCCCAAGTTTAATTAGTAATTCAACCATTTGATGCCATCCTTTCAGATTTGGATGTGTTTCTTTGCGTATCTGTTCAGTTAGACTATATAAATCAGGATCATTATCACTGGTTAGTGTTAGTTTCACTTCCCAGAGATGATTGTTGTTGTTGTTGTTGTTGTTGTTGTTGTTGTTGTCCATTTGTTTCATATCTCCAATTCGAAACACGGAGTGCATTGAGAAGAGAACTTCTTCTTCACCTTCGAAATAACTAACATCGCGAACATTGGCAAAAGGTGTTGATAATATAGATGGATCAATTTCCATGATGAATAAAATGCCTACTAAATCAGAATTTTCCATTGTTTCACGAGCAAAATCGAGAGATACTTGTCGATTCATACTGGTAGATAAAAAATTATTAAAAGATAATAAACCACCTTTTGTTTGGAATAATTGAACAAAGTCTGTTTGTGAAAATCCTTGACCACGATACACGATAAATGTGTGTGAATGAGTAAGTCCAGCATATTGTGCGGAGTGAAGTTGCTCAATATGGTTGTGAAGATCTTTAACGAAGAAGCCCATAGTTACGATAAGGTCCGCTTCCATCATTCGTAAAGCACGATTTAACATTGAATAAAGAAAACATTGATATGTATACCACCAGATTGGAAGATGTTTTCGATATTCTCGTTCAAATTTATCAATATATTTTAGTTCCTTATTGTTACCGACAAATTGTCCACGACAGAAGACAATAAAGTCGTTGATATGCTGTTGTTCGAAATCAATTGTTAAGAGAATTTCCTTTAGTATTTGTGTATGCATAAAGGATTGGTCAAGTTGATCAAGATTTTTATTTGTTACATCACCGTTCGTGGCTACAAAGCTCATCGAAATGGTGTTTTGATCACATTCATGAGCCGCCTGTTTCAGTGCTTCACAAATTGGTTTAATATCTGTGAAGACACCTTTGACTTTTGACCAATTTTTAGCCCATAGTTCATGACGAGCTGTATTTCCACAAAAAATATATATCCTACTCACCTGTGGCATTTTGTGAACAACAGGCACTGTTATTTCTCCAAGTGCACCCGATGAAATCATAAATGTGTTTTCTTCTTCAACGCTATTGATGAAATTAACACATTCATTCATCGTGGTGAATGTATATACGGTGTTCACAACTTCTCGTAAATTGGACATTGTATTGATACAATCAGCATTTTTAACTTCATCAATACTGCTGTCAAGCCAGACCAATATGAAATTTTGAACGGCGCGATTATTTGTCCATTGTAATGATCTTGTGCTTGTATTAATATTTTTAGCTGGACTGTGCGTTTCTTCGGTCTTCTTGCTATGAATGAAGCCATCCGCCATTTATTTCATTTTGTCCATATTATTAATTCGATTATTATGATAATTTTAAGATTGTATGTATCGTCGAACTGAAATATTTTTTAAAATTACATTAAAAATAAAACGATTAATTTTTTTCTCTACATTCTCTTTCTTCATTCTTACCTGATAAACACAGTATTCGTTTTAAATCAAATACGTTGTCATTGAAAGCTTGTTTTTTTGCTATCGCCAAATATCATTTCTTTTTCATCATTTATATATTATCATGCTTCATTAATCAAGTGATATTTTTTTCCCACTACCTTACAAAAAACTATGCATTGACGACACATCATATTGCAGATGCATACAGGTTTTTTTTGCTTTCTTTTCAACTAATGTTGAGGGGATGCACAATGCACAAGTTGATGATATTGTATAAAAAAAAGAAAATGTTTGGTAAGATAACGTTATTGATAAAAAAGCGAGAAAATCAAAATTGTGATTACTAATTATTAATTCGAAATCATATTTATTATATAAATATTTAGGGTGTACCAAAAATTCGTGGCCTGATGTTATTTAGCCGTATAGTAAACTTTAAGAAACTTTTTTTCTATATAGTGTGATAGAGGAAAGAATGCTCTACTTTTTAATACTATCTGATCATACTTCAACTAATTGAATGACAATAAAATTTCGATAAGATCTGTTTTGCTCGCATGTGTCACGACAACAGGATGCTAGTGAGTATTTTTCGAATAACTTTTGATAGAAACAAGATAGAGAACTGCGATTTTCATCGTTGGAAAGAGGAGATAAAGATGTATCGAATCATATGCTATAGGTGTTACTAATGTTGACTTCTGAAGTATTTCTATTTAGTTTTCTAGTTGGCGGAAAAATGCTTTTTTCGTAGAAACTGATAGAAAATCGTATTAGAGGCTGGACTATAATATATATTATTAATCTCAGTCTTCCACAGTCTGTCGTTCTTCGAATAGTCACTTGAATCTATATTTGATAATTGAAAGTTCACTGTAAACAACTTAGCAAGTAGGTGTGTTCGTAATAAGGTCAATTGAAAACCTTACTAAAAAAAACAGATGAGGGTGAGGGTGAGGGTGGGTACCGAGAAAAAAAATGGGATGAAAATAAAATTTGCCCTTAATTTTTTGCCTTATTGTGCTGACTGTGCGACCTCGAAAATCTGTTAGTGGGTGATATTTATAGAATAAATTTCAGACTAATTGATAACAAAGCAGCGTCTGATGTATAATTAGTTTTTTGTTTCTATCTGTGTTGTTATGTTGTAATATCCTCCTCTTATAAGCTCAGTTTACTACATGTCTATTATTTCTTTTCGCTTGATGAACATCTTTTTCATCCCGATGCGTTTCTGTAGATATCATTTCATAATATCTTCTCCAAAATGTATTAGCTAACTTTTCTTACACTTTGAGACATCTCTTCAAATGTCATCTCCTTTCGATATCTTTTACATGAATTTCTTTCTGTGGATATCATCTCTCCTGATATTCTATGCGCATCACTGCCTATAAATGAATAATCCTCACATGTATATAGCTTGCATTTTTTTGCATAAACGTACATCATTGTGATTTTCTATTTAATCTTTTTAACATCATTAAGCAAAGATATCGACTCAACATTGTCATATACAATACAAACAAACTAACAAGCGACTCCTTAATAATATTCCAAAAATCAAACTCGATCGTTCACAAATGGAACAAACGCTATAGCGTGACATCGAAAAAGAAGAGCAATATCGACAAGATTTAAAAATTGTTTAATTATGAGTACACTTGGTAAACATGAAGAAATCGATAGTAAAAGCAAATATAGAAGTGCTATTATCTGATAATCCAGGATTTTTAGATGTGCAACAATTAAAAAGTTTATGTATTGTATTACTTGTGATATTCGATTATTATCCAATGAAATTCAAATGTTAAGACCTATGCAGGAGCAATCGAAATCAGAAAATATAGTCGATTTATATCCTGAAATTTTATCATTACAACAAGCATTTCCTACTACCATAATCCTTCTTATGAGTGCTATGACTATTCCTGTATCATTAGACACAACAGAACAAACTTTCAGTAGAATGAAGCTTATCAAAACTGCCGCACACAACAGAATGCCTGACGTTAGACTAACGAGACAACATCGCCAGGTGCTTTCCTCGAATTTCAATGAATTTTTGTCCACAGATACTCCATAGTATCCTAGTCAAAACCCTGAAAGGATTCAGGTTCCTATTGAGATATGGCGAAGTTATTGGATTTCCAATATGTCTATTTCCAAAAATTTCTGCGGAGGATCCTAGATATGAAAAAATCGTATTTTTGAACTTTGGTCTGAACCTCCACACATACAAGGGTCTTAACTAGACTAGCTTGTGTAGAAAAATTTAGAAGTTTCAACCAAAGTCTCGTCGAGATATAGAACTTCTAGATTTTAAGTCCTTCTTTACAGATAGTATATATAACACGCATTTTTTGAAAGCTTCGTATCTCGACGAGACTTTGGTTGAAACTTCTAAATTTTTCCACATAAGCTAGTCTAGTTAAGACCTTTGTATGTGTGGAGTTTCAGACCAAAGTTTAAAAATACGATTTTCTCATATCTAGGATCCTTCGCAGAGATTTTTTGGAAATAGACATATTGGAAATTCAATAACTTCGCCATATTTCAATAGGAACCCGAATCCTTTCAAGGTTTTAATTAAGACACAATGGAGTATCTGTGGGCAAAAATTCATTGAAATCGGAGGAGGGCACCTGCCAATGTTTCCTCGTAAGTGCCTTGTCTTTACTACCCATTGAGAGAGATTTTCTCTTGATTATAAAAAGATAGTTGGCGCTTTTACACTTCAGCAAAAGAATAGTCGAATAATGTTGAAATAACTGGTGTTAATTTAGTTTTTTATTTACTTTTATGTTCATACGGTCATATTTAATGAAAGTATGAATAAAATGTACTGTCTCTCTTGAGAAAGTGAAAATTTAGCACCTAATTTGAGTTCTATGAAAAATTAAAATAACATATATTGAGCCTTTTCAAATAGCATAGGGCACCACCAGATTCCTGGTTACGCCACTGGTACTGACTGATACAAACCAAAAATTTTGATTAACTCTAGTACGTATCTTAGATAAAACAGAAAAAACATTACGCTAATCTGCATTGTACATAGTCAATATGTATGTGTAAAGCGAAATTAGACTCTAGGCAAAAATAAACAAAGTATAAAAGTATGCCATTGTAAAATTAATCTAACAATGAAATTTGTTTCATTTTAATAATATAAAGCTTTCATCTTGCCAAAAAAATAAGAAAGAAAAGGTCGTTGTTAGGTTGCGGTCGTGTTTATTCTAATCCATATATTCATGGTTTCGATCATGTAATTGAAATGCATATACTGTATTTATATCTACACAAGATATTCATCCGATGAAAAAAGAAGAGAAAAATGATTTAATGATTAAGATTGTAGATTTATTCTTAGTGTGTTTTAGAACAGCTATTATTATAATTTAATTCTTATAATGTGTTTAGAGCAAGTGCTTGTGAGACAAGAAGAAATTGCACAATTTGTTTTTATTCTGTTTCATAATCGAACTTCTATAAAGATACCTTAAATAAGAAGTAGGAATTAAATAGAATTATTTTCAGTTCGTTATAAAATATTGCCTACGAAATCTCTGTGAAAGATATTGTTTATCATTTAAATACAAAAGAAAAAAAATTACATATTAAAATCTCTTGTTTATTATGTTTAACAACACTTTATTTTGTGAACTCATAATCAAATAAATTATTTAAAATTATTTATAGAGTTGTATTTATAATACAAATATTTTAGGCATTCCGAACTCAACTCAATTCTCATCTCAACTGTAACATATGTCTACACAATAACTAATTTAAAGAAAAAAAATAGTTAGTTCATAATTTTGTACCTAACATAAAAATAAGAATGCAACTTTGTGACATCTTACAGTGCGAATGTTTCCATATTTTTCAGTATTAATCTTCTTGCATGTGTCCTTGCTGACATTTATTTAGAATATTCTGAACTTGTACTATTATTTATGCTCGTTAAACCTCTTTCATTGTTCCATTATTAAAGCATCTTTGGTTTAAACGTAATTCTGTAGCAATAATAATTTAAGACAAATATTCTCATGTGTTTTTCTTTCCGCTCCTTTTTTTTCTATCGATAACTACTCACTTTTTTGAAGATGTAAAAGTTTTCATCTCAAGTCTTATTTATTCTACTATTTTTTTTTGATGAAGCAAGACAAGATGATAGAAAAAAAGATGAATATGTAAAATTTATCTCAGAAAATGGCACTCAATGGTAGTTTTCATGACAATGATGATATTTACGATGAAATTACTTTAGCACGTTCAGTTCGATTTTGGCTTTTTTTACTATTTGATATTCCATCAATATATTGCTCCTTCATTCTACTCTTTTATCTTTTGATAAATAAATCTTTACGATCTCAATTAACAAATCATATTCTTATTATTTTACTTATTATTGGATTAATTATAGAATTAATTGATATTCCTTTTCATCTTAGTTTTTTACATTTAGGTGTTGTCCAACCATCAACACCTCTTTTATGTCTTGTATGGTGGTTTATGGATCTAGGATTATATAATGGATGTACAATTATTATGGCATGGGCTTCTATTCATCGTTATTTATTTATGTTTCATGATAGAATATTTATAAACAAAAAAAACGATTTATTTTTCATTATATACCTTTAATTATTTTAATTCTCTATATTTTTATCTTTTATATTGTAGTTATAGTATTTCCACCTTGTATGAATACATATGATTATTCATTACCTGTTTGTAATAATTTTCCATGTTATTTAAATGATCAGCTTCTTGGTATATGGGATAGTGTTATGAATAGTATTATACCAACTATGATTATTAGTATTTTTACTATAAGCGTGCTTATTCGTGTTTATTATCAAAAGCGACGTCTTCATCAACGTAATTTATGGCGTAAACAACGAAAAATGACTATTCAATTGCTTTTACACTGTATTCCGTATTTAGTCACCAATGTTCCTTTAAATATTCTAATTTTTGCCCATCTTTGTGGATTACCAGAAGAAAAAGGAGTAGATGCTGAGCTTTATTTTAATTATCTATGTTACTTTGTGATTCTTCTCTTTCCATTCGTGTGTCTTGGTTCTCTATCCGAAGTGTGGAAGAAAATCAGATGGAAAGATATAGTATTATTGAAACACCCTCGACAAATTGCCGTCGTTGCACCTCATTAAATAGATAAACTGTAATATATTTATTTATCATTATATACCTTTATCTTAAATGTTGTTTGTTATTTTAATTAATACTCTTTTGTGAACATACCGAATACCATATGACTATTCTTGATCATGAAATAATCAGAATAATGTAACTTCTAACTCTAATAAAAATAGATCCATTTTCTTAAATGTGCAGCGAACTATAGTATTCAACATTCAGGATTTAGTTTGAAATCATAATAACAAAATATATTCCATTGGATAGGTTTCAAGAGAGGTAAGGTTATTTTATTCATAAGTTGTTAATTGGAAAAGGAGAAATCAACAGAATTATTTCCACTTCTGAAATGTCAGAAATACGTTTTTGAGTGATTTTGATTAGGTTTTGATTGAAAGAATTTTGAAATTTTAATAATGCACTGATTTATTGTCTTTATATTTCTCCATTTACTTTAGTTTCACAGAAAATAAAAGAAAATGAAAAAGTTATAAGACATCTACGTGTCTAATTTCGACATGTTGTTATTATGGATAAAGATCAGATCTAATATGAAATTCTTCCAACAATTGATGTTTTCTATAGACGGACTAATCCATCTAGTAATTACGTATCATTGAAACTAGTTAGAATTTGCTTTCAAAAATACTCAAAAAATGCGAAATTGGACAACAGATATCGCCAAAATCAAATAGTGAGACTCTAGACTAGCTTATATAGTGAAATAAGTTAGCTCACTACTTGAATATTCACCTATTAGGTTACTGTATACGCATTGCATATATTTTGTTCGATAATATTAACTTGGAATGACGTTCGATTGGTCAAACGTATGAAGCGTGAAAAGTTCAAATATCACATAATTTCATGTTCATTCAGTTTGATTTAGTAACTTTGGAATAAGTAAATGCAATCGTGGATCTGTCGTCGCTATGATTAATTCGACAACTAATGTCCATTTCTGAGATGAGTGGCCGTGAGCATTTTTTGATGAACTCTTAATAGAGATAAAATAGACCTGTGATTTTCACCGTTGGAAACAGGAGACGAAGAAGTGTAGAACCATATATAAAAAGATTTTTTTAACCGCTTTCAGAAATGCTTTACACCAAACTTCGAGAAAAACACAATGCCTTTCATAGATGAGATATTATTTTATCGATTTCCAAAAGTGTGCTAGAACCGCCAGAAAAAGAGCTGCAAAACTATATCAAGATCCTATCCTGACTATTAAAAGTAAAATATTCAAACCATAGAAGCACAATCTATCACCTGATTTTTTTAGCAAAATAATCGAAAAATGCAAGTTTTTTGCATTGTTTTGGTGGAAAAATCACTTTTTTAATGTAGGAGATAAAAAGCAATTCTTTGAAAACGTTTGGCTAAAACCTTAAGGATAACCGTTAAAAAATCTTTCCAAATATGGTTCGATACATCTTCATCTGCTCTTTCCAACAGTAAGTATTGCAGATCTCTATCTTGTTCCTATCGAAAGTTAATCAAATAATACCCATGACCACTTATCTCTGAAATGGACATTAGAACAATACTTATTTTAAGGCAACAGAATTTTTTACATTTGTAATGAAAAGTCCAAGAATTCTTTTCAGAATTAGTTAAATGAGAATTTCCTATTTTTACAAGTGAAAGAATATTAGACTTTCCTTGCTTGAGCAACTTTCGAAGTCTTAGAGCTCATCTTGCTTTTAAAGAAAAATAAAAAAAAGGGTGGACAGGAGTAGTTTAAATCGAAATATTTAAACAGTAGAAAAGTATGGATAAAAAAAATAGAACTCATTATTAACAATGATGAAATGATCAATTCTCTGAAAATTAGCTCGAGAAACGAGAGAGCACAACCACCACAAGACTGAAAATCATCCGTAAAACATAGAAGGTTTATCGGATTTATGTCGACGTACTCTCTGATTTTTTTTCAGTAAGAGATTTTCACAAAATATAATATACAGCTTGTGCATCATTAAAAGACTAGCGATTAATAAAGATATTCCTTGAAAAAAGCAAGTATTAACGTGCTACGAGACGGAAAACTGTGATGTAAGTCCGACTAAGTCAATCAACAGTGTTCGAGAGATAGTTGTATATGTTTAAAATGAACGGTGAGCATATATACGATTAGTAACTTTTAATACGATTCATCGATGGTATTTACAACTTTTTATGGACTACTATGATGTAGTATTTATAACTTTTTAAGACGGTACTGCTAATTTTGTAGAATAAATTAGTAGATGGTAATTAGTTATAAAGTAAGGTTTTCCAACGGCTCCTCCGCTACAGAAAGGTCCTTATTACAAACGATTGCTCTTTGTTACAAGAATATGAGCTTAAGTTTATACAAAGGCTTTTTCTACCACATACTGAATGTATGAATTCTACATTTTAGCTTCATAGAGGCTGTGTTGACAAGTTTTTTCAAAAGAAATTGAGAGAGTAATACTTGGAACTCTTCATGAGTGCAGTCTTTTTATGTCCTTTCGTCGAGTTTGTACATTTCCTCGTTATTTCAGCCATTCATAATGGTATAAAACAGCTGCTATTATGCGACCGATAGCACTTGCGAATCGATAATAGTGTTAGTATAGATACTGCCATATTATCAGCTCGAACCAGCTTAGCTCGAACAAATGTACTGAAAAAAAACTAGAGTTCAATTATTCGCTATAACCACTTCAATATAACAAATGACTGGCAAACTCAATCAGTTACAGGTTTTTTCTTAGTATTCAATAACCGTGAGTGACTGATTCTGGTTAAATTTATATTGACAGGAACAAAAATATGTTATAAATGAGACTACTGGAAATCGTTATAATTCGACATGTGTCAGTACTGTTCATTGACAGAATTTTGCCATAAAAACAAATGTTGTTTGATAAGGCGGATTGCGATGATCTTCTGAGATTGCATCGTCTTAAATCGTATCCAATGTGAACAAATTTTGCTGACTGAATCGTATTGTTTCGAGAAACATAAATCGAATCGAACATTAGTAAAACTGGTAGGAGAATTTTACAGGAGAAAAGAGTATATAACCACAGCAAACTATGCAACTCTATAACAAATGAAAATTAGGCAAATCGATGAAATTATGCGCTGCTTTTATAATTTTATTCGGCTGACAAAATTGTTTTTTCTAATAGTCTACCATGATATTCAATAGTTTCAGAAAACACTAGTTTAAACTCATGTTCACTCAATCATTTAGCTACCACCGCCGTTTATAAACATCAGAAACCTCGTCCATGTGTGAACCGAAGTGATTATTCATAATATATGTTTTTTTTAAAGCATTTGTAGAAAACCAAACGTTAGACACTGTGCACTACCAAAATAACCGCTTTGGTGAGGCACAATATCGAGTCACTACATAAAAAAAAACGAATAAATTTCTTGAAAAACCGTTATTTCCTTCTCTTACGTCAGTAGATAATACATTAAGGAAATAAATCCCAAGTCTTTAAAATGCATGCTTGATTAAGTTTATTGAATGTTTCGTAGAATAATACTTTCTGGTAAAAAACCATTAAATTAGCTCATTCCAATTAATATAGCTAGAACTTTTAATGCTCCTAAGAAAACTTTCTCATTTTCTATAGTATGTACAATTTATTCATACACAATTATAAAGAATATTCTTTTGACGTAAATATATCATGTAAATACAGACGCTTCAGTAACTAAGAAATGCTTGAGTTTATCAGAACAATAAGTTTTTGTATCAGATGGTAACTAGTTGCAGCAGGTACTATGATTCACTGAAAAATTCATGTCTGTATCTGTAAAATATAATGCTAATCAAAAGAACATAGTTTATTAACGTTGTAAATTGGTCGAAAAATGCTTTCTAACTTTTCTTTCTTTTCTTTTAGAAAAAGCAGGATTAGAACTGAGAAAAGCTTAAAGATTTCGATTGATTCTGATAGGTATTTTAGAAAAAACAGAAGAAACGCTACGATAATCTATATTGTATACATTCCGTTTGTATTAAGATTACTTTTAATCCTTATTTAAATGTAAGCAATTTGTATATGCGGTGAGAATGAAATTTTGTCACACTTTACATTATACATGTTTCTATGATTTCCCGACAAATTCCTGTGGCACGTGTAATTGATGGAGTTCAATTAAGATATTGCCTAGTTGAATTATCATCAATGCTCGTTAAATTGTTTCGTTATTTCATTATAAATACATATTTGCTTTGAATGCATTTCTGTTACAATAATAGTTGAAGATAAATAAGAGGAGGAAAAAAGTTTTCAGACATTTTTCCACGGATATAAATAGAAAAATTTCTTACAATGGAAATGTTTGTACTGTCCATGAAGAAAATAGCACATATTCGGGTCATATGAAAGAAGAACCCTACAAACTCTATAATCAGCCCGAATAACACTATGTTTTGTCCTTCTAATAGTAGAGAAAAACTTTCTTGATTCATTTTTATACCTAAATTTAAAAGTTAAGCATTTCCCTCTAGACATGCCAATGAGTAAAAATACATCCGTTGTTAGAACTTGTTTCCATACTATACTACAAGATGCAGTGTGAAAAGTTGCACTTTTTGTTCTCAAAATAGACAAAATTTTAACCTACGAAAGCGATATTTTTTTGTTACAAAATAAAATTGCTTTTTATTACTTTCTCTTTTAATAATTGTGTTTCCTAAATTGTAGAGCTTTTCATCCTTCATCTTGTGATATATTTCGCCTTTTTTAAATAAAAAATATCCGATGATAAAAAATTGGAATAAGTGAAAAGAATAGATCTTGTCACAAACTATATCATTTTCAAATAGTCAATATTTGGTCTTTCAAAATTTTGTCTATTTTAAAAAAAAAAAGTTGCAACTATGAAGTAAGTGATCTCATGTAATAGGAGAATGTCAAAGACGTTTTTCTTCCGCTTATTTCCAACTTATTGTGTTTTCTCGTCTTCTATCCTTTGCGCTTCTTTTCTTCTGTTGTTAACTGTCTGTTCTTTTCAAGATGCAGAATTTTTCTTTTCTCATAAAGAGAGGATGACAGAAAGAAAGTTTTAATTCTCATAGCAAGCAGTTTTCCGATGAAACTTTCTTTTATTATCACTTTTACAACTCATATATTATAAGATGAATATGTAAAACTTATTTTAGAATATGGCTCACAATCATAGCTTTTATGACGATGATGATGTTTTCGACAAAATGGAAACTCCTTTACCTCGCCCAGTTCGATTTTGGCTTTTTTTACTATGTGATATTCCATCAATATATTGCTCCTTCATTGTACTCTTTTATCTTTTTATGAATAAAACTTTACGATCTCAATTGATTAATCATATTCTTATTATTTTACTTATTATTGGATTAATTATAGAATTAATTAACATTCCTTTTTATCTTATTTTTTTACATTTAGGTGTTGTTCAACCATCAACACCTCTTTTATGTCTTATATGGTGGTTTATGGATATAGGATTGTATAATGGATGTACAATTATTATGGCATGGGCTTCTATTCATCGTTACTTATTCATATTTCATGATAAAATATTTATGAACCAAAAAAAGCGTTTTATTTTTCATTATATACCTTTAATTATTTTAATTCTCTATATTTTTATCTTCTATATTGCAGTTATAGTGTTTCCACCTTGTATGAATACATATGATTATTTATTACCTGTTTGTAATGATTTCCCATGTTATTTAAATGATCAAGTTCTTGGTATATGGGATAGTGTTATGAATAGTATTATACCAACTATGATTATTATTATTTCTAGTGTAAGTGTGCTTATTCGTGTTTCCTGTCAAAAGCGACGACTTCATCAACCTCATTTATGGCGTAAACAACGAAAAATGACAATTCAATTACTTTTACATTGTATTCCATATTTAATTACCAATATTCCTTTAAATATTCTAATTTTTGCTCATCTTTGTGGTTTGCCAGAAGATATAGGTGTAGAAGCTCAGCTGTATTTTGATTATCTATGTTATTTCGTTGTTTTTTTCTTTCCATTTACGTGTCTTGGTTCTCTATCTGAAGTGCAGAAGAACATCAAGTGGCAAGGATTATTTTTATTCAAACAACCACGACAAATTATCGTCGTCGCACCTCAATAAACAGTTGAGTTATAATATAATTATATATCGTTATATACCTTTGTCTTAAATGTCGTTCCTTATTTGATCAATAATAAAGCATGACTTATGCTCTAAATATTACTGTTCTCTTTTGTAAAAAATTTGGATATTATATAGACATTCTTCATAGTAGAATAATCGGAATAATATAATTTTTAATTCCGCTAAAAATAATTCCAGTTTCTCAATGGCACAACCAACTGTAGCATTCATGCACTTGTATTTAGTTAGAAATCATAATAATCAAAAAGGTTTCTCTGTAAGCCCTGTGAGAGTTCATTTAATTTCAAGAATAGTAGTATCGACTAAAAGAAGTAATATTGTTGCATTCACAAATCATTAATTTTAAAAAGTGAAGCCAACGCAATAATTTTCCTCCAAAAATATCAGTAATGCTTTCCTGAATGATTTTGATTTATTTTTGATTGAAAGAATCTTGAAATTTTAATATAATGTACCGTGTCTGCTGTCTCTTTATTTTTCCATTTTCTCTAGTTTCAAAGAAAAAACAAAAGAGATAGAAAAATTTCAAGATATCTACGTGCCTGAATTTGATGAATTGTTAATATGGATAAGGATCGAATCGGACCGGATCGGATATGAGATTCTTACGAAAATTGGTGTTTCTCTAAAAACATTGATCGAATCCGGTATGATTTTCATTAAATTCTTTGAAATAGAATTCCGAGTGAGTTTTATCAGAAAGGAACTATTTGATTCCTGCCGAATCTGATGTTCGGATAACGTTGAAACTGGCCAAGCCTTGTTTTTAGAAAAATTCAGAAAATACAGTGTTCGACAGTAGGTATTGTCAAAATCTAACATTGAGACTTCAGACTGCTATGCGTAAGAAACAGGTCACGCCAACCC
Source organism: Macrotrachela quadricornifera (assembly GCA_022393335.1). Classification (NCBI taxonomy): domain Eukaryota; kingdom Metazoa; phylum Rotifera; class Eurotatoria; order Philodinida; family Philodinidae; genus Macrotrachela; species Macrotrachela quadricornifera. The sequence continues at coordinate 57,241 of JAJEKB010001470.1, read as the reverse complement.
TTTAGAATTTATTCATGAGATCATGGAATATACTTTATTCCATAATATTACCGTGAAATGACATTAATGTTTCGATCAAACTTATGAAACAGTCATATTCAATAGTTTATGAAAGCACCAGAAATTATCGTATTCAATAGAGCAGGCTAGTGAAGACATTGCTGACTTGAGTTTATAAAAGCAATTAATGAAGAAATATATTGTTGGTAACTATTCATACAATATAAGAATAATACTTATAACTTTTTAAGAAATATTTGAAGAGAATATTAGCAAGTTTTCAAGAGTAACTTGAAGGTAATGTGTGTAACTCTTTAGCAATGCAAAATCTTTTTATGCTCTTTCGGTGAGTTTTGTACACCTCCTCTTTATTACAGATATAGGGTATTATAAAACATCTGTTAATCTATGATCAATTGCAACTGATGATCGATAATAAAAATAATATAGATGTTGCCATATCATCAGTTCGAACTGATATTGCGCGAGCAAACCTAATGAAACGAATTTAGCTGGTTTTCTGGAGCCGAACAATTTTAAATCAGATTGGATGTGAACAGATTAGATGATAAGGTTATGGTAGATTGTTGTAAATTGTTTACAAATAATTATTTTGCTTTCTACTATTCACTTATAGGTACACATATAAAGATTCCAGTTTGGCTCCAAGAACTGTAACTGTCTAATAGTTCAAGTTCAAAAAAGCTGTACTATCAAACAATTCCTAACTACACCACTTAAATAGTTCCTTTAAAAAAGACTTGTATGTAAAAGCGTTGTAAGATTGATATGTTACTTTCATGTTTTTTTCCTAATTTTCCGTTTTCTTGTAATGACATGGAATGAATGGACAATAATATTGGAGTTTGAAGTTAGATATTTTTATCTTTCGCTCCATTGTTAGAAAAGAGTAAAAAAGGAAAAAGAATAATAAGGCATACTTATAAGTAGTAAAATATGAAAATTTTTATTTTAATGTCAAAGCAAATGAATTGACAAAGGATTTAGAAATTGCCATATTTTTTTTATATAAAATAAAATTATGCAAATGCTATATGCCAGTCAATTTTTAATTCATCATTATTATTTTAGCCAACACATAATTGAACAATAAAATAAGATATAATTATTTATTAATAGAAAACAATTCTAGGTCAAACTATAGGAATTGATACTATTAGAGCTATTAACATTATAAAGAAAATCTTTTTTATTTTCTGCGTCATACGCATGATTTATTCATGTAAAATTAAAAAGAATAATCTTTTGATGTATCATGATGCCCCATAAAATCTGAATTAGTACAAAAGTTAATTTATATGTAGATCGAAAATGATTTCTCATAACTAAATGTATTGATAAGTTTTGATTACTCATATCGATGTTTTAAATGACATAATATTAGATTAGTATGCTTTTTTATATCGGTAAATATAAGCAGATGCATGATTTTTTGTCTCGAAATTGGGTTTGTATTTAAAGAACAACTAAATTCTTAATAAAATTATAATATAATATAAAGCAATCTATGACTATGTTGACTATATTTCCGTCGCTGATTACATAATCATACAAAACGAAAATTAAATAAACTGCTTACCCATGTAAAAAAAAATTCGAAAAATTAGATTAAAAATCGATTAAAACCAAACGAAATCTGCATTTAAGGCTAAGAAATCGGATTAAAATCATGCCATTTTAATGGATTTTTAATCCGATTTTTCGAATCTTATTTTGTTTTACATAGGTTTAAATGATAAAAGCATTTGACCACTTCTACAGAGTAAAATTCTTGTTTCAAACACAATGCTTTTTTGTAATCTACTATTAGTCTGTTTAGATTTTTCATTCATTTTAAATCATATATTCTAGGTATACTTTGTTTGTTCCTATGATTGCTAACTATAAATGTATAGAATTAGATCCGGTCTCTGCCCTCAGACCGTAACTGAGACTAAAAAATCTGATCCAACACGATTCTATTAATAACAGAAGAATGGGCACCGAAATCATATGTTGTTTTCTAATACACTATTTTTTAATTAAAAATTTATTCTTTGTTTAATTAGAAACTCCGAAAAAATCTTATTGGTCGATTTTAAAATATCAAAAAATCACATATCTATGTTTATATTACTATTAGAAAAAAGAAACATGCTAATTAATATTAAGCCATTTTGAAACTTTGACATGAATAATCAAAACTTATATAAAAACATTCAGTTATAAGAAATCATTCTCTATTTGCATATAAATTAATTTTATTTAAACTCCAAAGCTTATAAAGTATTAGACCAGAGTTAATTAGAATAAGTATTATAAAATAATGAAAACTTCATGTGTAAATCTAGAGGATATAACATTAGAGAAAGGAGCACAATTTTTTATAATTGTAAGTTGATAGAGTAAAACATTCTCTACACCGAATTCTTACAAATAAAAACGTACAGAGTTCGATTGACTTTAGTACATATATTAGATAAAGTAGAAAAAAACGTTATGATAATTTATATTTTATGTACTCAATATGTATTTAGATTATTTTTAATGCTTACTTATATCTGAATATCTAACATATTCTATGAAAATGAATTTTTGTTAGTTCACACTGACAATGTTCCTATGCTCTTCAAAGATATGATTAATGCATGTGTAATGGATCATCTTCATTTAAAATGTTGCACAGCTGCATTTTTGCTCATGATCTTCAATAATGGTGCTATTACATATATACTTGCTCACGTTTATTTAAAATTCTGCGCAGTTCCATTAATGCTAATGTTCATTAAAATTTTTAACTGTTCCATTATGTATGCATCTTTGATTTAAATGCAGTTCCGCTTCTCTAACAGCACAAGACAAATTTTCAAATTTATTTTCTCACTTTTTATGCTTTGCTCTACTATTCTTCTTACAATAAATATTTATTTTTTTATGAAGATAGCGAGGCATTTATTTGAGTTCTTATTTCTTTTTCTTTTATTGCTTCACGCAAGAGGAAAGAGTTAGAAGAAAAAAGTAGACCTGTTAGTAACAAACATAAGATTTTTCAATGAAACTATCTTCTACTTTAATATTAATACCTTCATTTTTATGAAGATAAACGCGTAACGTTTGTTTCAGACAATGGCTACAAATAAAAGTTTGGATGAAAATGATAATGCATATCAAGAATCGGAAATTTCTTTACCACGTTCAGTTCGATTTTGGCTTTTCTTACTATTTGATATTCCATCAATATATTGCTCCTTCATTGTACTCTTTTATCTTTTGATAAATAAATCTTTAAGATCGCAATTAACAAATCATATTCTTATTATTTTACTTATTATTGGATTAATTATAGAATTAATTAACATTCCTTTTTATCTTATTTTTTTACATTTCGGTGTTGTTCAACCATCAACACCTCTTTTATGTCTTATATGGTGGTTTATGGATTTAGGATTATATAATGGATGTACAATTATTATGGCATGGACTTCTATTCATCGTTATTTATTAACATTTCATGATAGAATATTTTTGAACAAAAAAAAACGATTTATTCTTCATTATATACCTTTAATTATTTTAATTCTCTATATGTTTATCTTCTATATTGTAGTTATAGTATTTCCACCTTGTATGAATACATATGATTATTTATTACCTGTTTGTAATGATTTTCCATGTTATTTAAATGATCAAGTTCTTGGTATATGGGATAGTGTTATGAATAGTATTATACCAACCATTATCATTGGTATTTTTAGTTTAACTCTACTTATTCGTGTTTCTTGTCAAAAGCGACGTCTTCGTCAACGTAATTTATGGCGTAAACAACGAAAAATGACAATCCAATTACTTTCTATTTGTAGTCTATATTTAGTTGCCAATATTCCACTAAATAGTCTCATTTTTGCTCACCTTTGTGGTTTGCCAGAAGATATGGGTGTGGATATTCAGCTCTATTTTGATTTTTTATGTTACTTTGTCACTTTTCTCTTTCCATTTGTATGTCTTGGTTCTCTATCTGAATTACGGAAGAAAATGTCGTGTACAATGTTTTTATTATTCCAACATCCACAAAAAAAGGCTACTATTCATCCGAGATGAATATGAGTGGTATTGTATTTATATATTGTTTGATATCTATTCCTAGTAACGTTATTGTCTGTTTATTTGATATTGCTGTCATTTACAAATAAATTAAATAGAGAGCAATGATTTTATGCATATAGTATGCGCAATACAATATTTAGTTAGAAATAATGATAATCAAAACTATTTTTTGACAAATATTGTTGTGCTCTTCAAGTGCTGTATATTACTGTCGTGTCTGAACAAAAAGCTGATGTCTATAGATGTACGGCACGTTAAAACAAACAAGTCATATTATTTGTAAAATATTGATGAGCTTTACTCAATACAATGATACAACAAGACTTATTCGGTTGATATTCAAAAAGTGGTCAGTTAATTAGATGAAGAAACAACTTATTTTAAGTTTACATGAATATCAGTTAAGAATCATTGTGGTGTTGACATGAAATTGGAAAAAAAATCGTTTCAGCATACTTATCCAGATTTTTCTAAATTATTTTTATTCATTATTAAGCTAACTTATATTAGCAGTATATTGTATCTCTTTTTGTGTACTCAAAGTGTGAGTACACTATACGATAGGTCACTGTGCTCGACAGACCGTATACGAGTGAAGAGCGTACCCATTGTACGGTTGGGTTTTGAAAAGAAAAATGCTCCTAAGTTCAGTTTGGCTCGATCGATTTTCGTAATTTTTTTTTGTTTAATTGGTCTATAGATGGTCATACACTTCTGAAAAAATCAAGTCTGCAGCTGTTATAGTTTCCGAGATATCAGAGCAACAATGTCAAATACTTAGCTTCTAGCGCCACCTAGTGACAGAAACGAAATTTTTTTTCTTACGCCACGAGTGTTGTAAAATTATCTTTCCACCTAAAGTTGTAGAACTCATCGAGGGCTTTCAGAATATGTATTTGGTTTTAACTTTAGGCAAAGTTTTACGAATGAAAAACAGTCAAGAACAAGTTTAAGACACTTGTCATGTTTTGTGTAGAGCGACATTTAATCATTGGCCAATTTATTCTAACAAGTTTCATTTGAACAAATAGGATTGGATATAAAAGAGGAAGGAGGGGGAAATCGTTTGACAAGAAAAATAAGTTTGTCTCATAAAGTTCATTAATAGAAAACTTCACGCAAAATATAAAGAAACTTATCATTCAGACAAATTGTAGAGCGACATTTAAAATTTTGTCATTATTATAACTCCATGAAAACTCAACATTTTGCCACAAAAATTTTATCATTGTTTGAGCTCGGAGACTAGAGTAATATCCCAAAAAATCAAACAAAAATCTTTCGTTGCTCAGAAGAAAATTGAGTTTTACTGAGAAATTGTAGAGCGACATTTTCATGATAAAAAGTGTAGAGCGACATTTTTTGAAGTAGTTGCACACTAAGACTGATCGACATCTCAAAATTTCATACAGCAATGGGCTCTATATCGACAGCTTTTGCATAATGCTATCATGTTTCTATCTACATCACGTTCTAAACAGATATTTATAGCTAACATGATAAGACCTCCAACAAAACAATGTATTTGACAGTTGCTGTTATCTATAATTATCGAAGCATCTTATATACTTCACTAAAATACATGCTGTATCTCAGTTTATATGTCAAATATGGGAATCACTCTGATTTGAACAGTCCTTTCTTTTAGATTAAATTTCTTTCAAAACTTATTATTTTATACAGAAAGCCATTATCGAGACTGCCTTAACGTTATACCGTCAATCTCCACCAAACCATGAGGAAATGTAGGGAAAATATCATTTTCATACACAATCGACATCGCTCTATCAATTGCAGCAATTAGTTTTTTTTTATCTTTAAATTTATTTTTTTCGATTTTTTTTCACAAACCGTACAATGGACACGCTCTTCACTCATACACGATCACTCTTCACAAACTTATCCGATTGTGATGAAGTTTTGCATATAATATAGTCTCATCAATATTTCGGGCGAGTTGGAAAATGATAATGATTTGTCAAAAAAATTTTTGGGTTATCGCAAAAAATGTGTTTGTTACTTGTGTTCGTAAAAGATTTTTTTCTATCATAATCAAACTAAAAACCTCAACTACTATATCCCCAATCGATTTCTCGACTGCTTAAACCGTTTCCGAAGAACATGCTGTTTTTTTTACGTTTGAACCCGTTTTACGATGACTTATCTGTCTAGAATGACCGTTTTGTGTCAGTATCTATAAGTCAACAAAGATTGCCAAAATCCATATATATAAAGTGGTGTTCTTGAAGTTCTTCACTCATAAGATGATAGTGATCAGTTCCAGCTGAAGTAAGATATTCATCTTTTTAGGATTAACAATGACAATTAATAGTTTTATTATTCAATTTATACCCTTTTGAATTGGTTTTCTAATCTAACTTTAAGTTCAGTTCATTTGGATGGAGTTCGTGAATATGAGCTAGTCGATCTCTATTCTTTACTGTTCTCAAGGATGATTTTTTTAGACTGTTTTATTAAAAACAATCTCTAGTCAATTATTTTTCACTTTTTGAAGTACACATAATACTCAAATTTAAATGTGACGTTTCCACATTTATTCTAACTTCTAAAGATACATTAAAATAAATGAAGCTAAGCTTCTCTGTTTTATATTCAATGAGATGTGTGCAAAACACCTATGACATTTTCCACTTCTTATCTTTTCAAAAAGGTCAAGTACTATATGAATTTTTTGTAATGTTCATAGAATAATTAGATAGTA